>QKMV01001269.1:0-16781 GCA_003287335.1 Lednia tumana
AAAAATCAGTTAAATGTTAAAACCCATTACAGTATTCATCAAGGACGTCCAATTTAGTGAAGTCATGTCATGCCATTTTCATCTTGTTGGTCATGGCCTCTTGCTAGAGAAGAAATATTTTGATTTTATTTGCATTTTTCTGAATTATTATTAATCTCCCATAATTTAACCAAAGCACGCAAATTTTAAAGAACACACATCTAAAGCGTAAACAGCAAGGTATTCGTTCGTGCAATGAGCTTTGTAATAATGTTTTAACAGTACTTGAGGACAGGACAAAAATTTTGATCTTGAACCACATAAACTCTGCCGTACTCGGAAATTTCACCGACGGACATTTTTACCAATAATTGGAGGACTTTTCTCGACATATACACCTTTTTGACCCGTTTCTCATATTTTTGCCCTACCTCCAAACGCCCAATCTCAGTGTGTAACGCAGCAGTGTCAAGTCGGAGACATTTATCCAGATTGTTGGGTGAGCTTGCATGGCAAGATTAGGAAATTTTTTGTTCCGCCCTTAACAAAAGTTGTTCGTTCACGCACCATTCATGTTTGGTTACGTAATGCACATTGAAATCTCGGACAAAAACCTCTCCCAAATTAACGAGCCCCGCGCACGGTCCCAACAAAAGCAATATTTCATAGCATTCGGACATGAGACGTTCTGCTATAGCGACATGTATTTACATTAAAAATATATACTTATACAATATGAAAACCAGTTGAAATTTGGCCGTCGGTGAAATATCCTTCAACCGTACTCTATCCATCGCATTTTGTTAATTAACTGTGAGTCAGACTATGGGCTCCATTTATATCCGCATCCCGAGTGGGTAGACCATAAAGAAGTGCTGATGGTAGTACCATCAATACACCCCAAGAGAGAATAATCCCACATTCGATCTTGAAGTTATTATATTAAATTTAAATCTTTAAACAAAAAATACCCTACCATATTGTTATATCTTATCTCAATATAATACACAAAAATAAACAGATTACGATAAATCGCTGACAATTTGGCATTTTTGCGGAAAAAGCAGTGCTTCCAGGAGAATAGCGCTGCGAAATTTTCAACGATCTCTAGTCATCTGTTTTTTCCAGCCAATCAGATACGCCAAATTACAGAAATGTAAATAATACCTACTCAGCCCGAAGAATACTAAAATCACTTCAAAAATACTTGCCTACTCGAGGACTCGAACCCCGGACCTTTTGCTTGCATGGCAACTGCTCTACCACTAAGCTAAGCAGGGTACAATACCCTGTAAAAAATACCCAGCTTAGCTCAGTGGTAGAGCAGTTGCCATGTAAGCAAAAGGTTCCGGGGCTCGATTCCTCGAGTAGGCAAGTATTTTTGAACTGATTTTAATATTTTCCAAATTAATTTTAGCCGTGTAAATGGCTGTACATTTTTAATCCTTGTAATACTCGTGTCTGGTTAGCCCAAGATTTTGGAAATATCGCTGCAAATTTCGTATTGCGAATCTCATACAGTTGGAAGCCCAGCTTCATCCGAGGAAGTACTAATAAAGTATATATATTTTACTAGGTACCCTAGGAAGCCTATAAGAAGAAGCCTGTATATCCTATATCCTATAAACTTACGAGCACTAGAGAACTTGGCTTTTATGGATGGGAGCTTCAACCAGTAATCGAATCAATTGTTCATATTTCGCTTCATTTTATTGGCATTCCTTTTTGGTCCATTTCCCGAAAGAGTACGTTCATCTCACCCTAACCGAGAGAACGCAGTATTTCCCCATGAGCGAGCTCGTCGGAAACAAGGTCCCTCACGAATCAAGAATCACGAAGAGATCGAAGCCAGCGCCAAGGGGGCGATGCGCGGGAGGAAGAATCCGAGAGAGGAAGGCCTCGGCGGTTGGGAGTGGCTTTGAGCATTTTATGCCGCGGGTTCATTCTGCTCTACTGCCTCAGTCCGCTTGAAACTCCGAGAGTGCGTCCACTCTTCCAGAAAGTTCACGCATTCACACTACCGATCACGCTATCAGGTATGTAACAAGAACAAATGAAAGCAGACTGGTTGTAATTGTTTTAAAGATACGCTGAGCGTTTCAGCTGATTCGTCAGTACATCACATAAAGTTTATCAAGTGCAAGTGATAGTAAATTTGAAGGAAGCATCATGATGCCGATTTGAATGTCTGCATGTATGGCATGCATGATATGCAGTGAGTGTTGTAAAAATTCGTTGTCTGTGTTGTGTCATCATTGATTCGTTCAAATATTAAATGAGATAGTAGAAGGACGCAGTCCAAAAAGTGTAAAAATGAACATGCAATCTCGTCTCGACGCTTATGATCATGAGTTCTCTGTTTTTTATTGCACGTGTAAAATTATTTGTA
Organism: Lednia tumana; assembly: GCA_003287335.1. Lineage (NCBI taxonomy): Eukaryota > Metazoa > Arthropoda > Insecta > Plecoptera > Nemouridae > Lednia > Lednia tumana. The sequence goes on from QKMV01001269.1 coordinate 2,369, forward strand.
TGGTCAAACATTCGTGTCATGTGCATGTTTTGGTGGTGCGTTCCTTCTTCTTGTGAATAAAACGATAACATCGAGTTCCGATTTCAAGATGCTCATTAGAGAGTTGGAAGCACGGCAGAACTAGGTAGAGCCGAAAGAACAGCTCCCAACTATAGCTGGCGAGAAATGTTAGGTGCAGTAAGGTGGGCTGCATTGTGTGCTAAGCTGATCTTGAAGGTAAATGGCTGCTGCGGTCCATTTCTCCTCCCTTAACTTCAGGGGTTGCAGCATTCCTAGCTTTGTTACCTAACTGACATTCCTTCGTGAAAAAGTTCAATCTTGTTATGCTATGAACACAAAAATCATTCAGGAACACGTCTAGATTTGATGTTTTGACAGTTCTAGGGTATTCTTTAACCTCCAGTGAGTCATAATCATCGAATTATGATGCTCATTGTCCTTTTAAACTTAATTTCTCTATTCGCAGAAAGATAATCGATCAGAATGTCTCACTCCGTGACGATTACGAGGACGACGACGACGTCCTCAACGTCTGCCGTGATCCTGAACACTGGCTACTTGAAGACTGTTCCTGGACTCCTGAAACTAGCACAAACGGTACTACTCAGTGTACATTTTATTTAGTGCGCTCCATTAACACGCCGAAGATTTAGACTGTTATTTTAGATGTTTATATAAACGGATATTTCTATAATTAGTTATAATCAGGAAGACTAAGACAACCCACCCAGATGCAATACTGGTACCATATGGCACGGAAGATGAAACATATTCATTGTTCAGTTGATGTTTTAGTTTTACACTTTCAATAGCTTTTTGATGTTATAAAATTCAATCAGAAGCATTCCTGTAAATCTAGTCTTGACCAGATTAAATTTCACGTGTGCACTGTGCATGCTAATTTATGGTAAAGCTTTCCATGCTGCATTTTGGTTATTTTTAGCTCTTGGGCCAGGACGTATGAGCCATGACGTCGTTTGGCCCACAATAAGTGCTTCTTACTCCAGATTCCATGGGATATCAAATAGGAACTCTGAAATATAGTGCAACACATTTTCTTACTACAGCTGGGAAGTTGCCAACGCAGTTTGGAAGGTGATGTCATTTTCTTACAAACACACCCACACTACTATTTCTCTTTCTCTCGCTCGCTCTGTCATTCACACATAATACGTAGATTAAAATCCATGTGTAGCATTAGCACGTATGGCGCACCGAGGGCAATTATTGTCCATCTCATTGAGTGACCCACTGATGCGATGGTCATTACAAAATTCATTGAAAATAATCATGGCAAGGACTTTGGAGCTCTATTTGGCGCTTCGCGGTAAAAGAATAAAAAATGAAATGTCGTCATCTCATCACAGGTTCTCAAGAAGTGGCTAGTCCGCAATAATAATTAAATTGCCGCATTTGTCAACTGTCAAATGTAAAAATGCAGACAACATAAAAAAAGATGTTCAAATTAGCATCATGACGATATAAGAGGAACTACTGGACTGGAGGCTATAGTTATCGAACATAACCACAGAAATGCCGAGGAAAACGTAAATATATGGAATTTTTGTTAAATCAATACCCTTGTCATACTATTGCCTTTTTATACAAGGATGGTGGAGTGAAAAAATGAAAGCCTGGTCGTCGCCCTCACATGACGTTGATTGACCTTATATTAGGTCACGCGAAGCGACGTCGGGCGTCGTCTCATGTTTCCATCCATTAATAGAAGACGGCGACGCCATCATTGATTTGTTGCGCTCGTTTGTTGTTACACAGATTCTAGGAGCCGTCGTTGTCGGTATCGTCGGCTACTATTTCGGCAAATACCGTGCATTCGGAGAGACCCCCGAATTGTTCTTCCTTCTGATCACGACAGCCTTCCTGATAGCAACCACTTGCTTGCTTCTATCATGTGTGTGTTCGCTGTCAACAGGGAGTATCATTGCCAAGACTAGCTACGTGAGTCAAAAAACAAATAACCATGCTTCTGAGCTCTTGGCACCTTGCATTACTCATATCAGCGATCGTTAAATAGCAATTACTCTTTCGCTGTCGAGACTGCCGCCCACTTTTATCACTTTATTGCGTGATGTTGGGGGCATTGATTGTAATTCCATAATGAGATATGTTTGGTCACAACTCAAAGTCTATGGGACGTATGCACGACGGAACATTTGGTTTAGATGAATCTTGAATAGAAAAAAACTTCCAGATAGACAATAAGGACCACATGCGATTGTCATCATATTTTACCGACCCTTATATGGAAAACCGGATAATGAACTTACAAGAACCCACGATTGTTATTTGACCAAACGGTGAACAACGGTAAAAAAATTGACCGGTATGAAATCCCTTAACATTATCTTCACACTCGATTACGTGTCAGCTAATCATGCTGATGCGACGTAGATACCACAGACAATACCTTCCTGGATCCGGAATCAAGATCCGGATGAACTTAAGTTCCTTGTGCCTTTAAAGTTTCACGGGTTTGCCCTGGATTATTAATAGTTCGACGTTTAGGACGTGAAGGCACTCTATCTTATAATCTTACTATCATCTGCCATCAGCGGGGAAACTAATTTTGAGCTTTCGATTTCCCCTATCTTGACTAAATCTAATAATTTAAATATAGGTGTAGTAATAAATTTTACGTAGCTTTCTTATCACTTCCTTCCTATTAAAACGGAAAGTGAAACTGATAAGGATATCTCGCTGCTATATTTGATTTGCATTCCCATGTGTGTATTTCAAAGAACTTAACTGCAGGTTCAAATAATAACTACGTTTACAGCGTAAGCCACAGTCAAGACCTTGTCCAATGTGAAAATCGTGTCTTGTGTTGTTTTGCCATCGATCAAATTATGTATTAACAATCTTAGTGACCTTATATCCACATGCTGTTGGGCATCGTTAATTTCTTATGTATAGGGTATGACTTAACAGCCTATTACTTCATTGCAGGAGGTGATCTACCACAGCATTGCCTTCCTTCTCTACTTGGCCGCTTCTCTGACCTTACTCGTCGAAGTCAATCGATATAAAAACCAATATTACTCATCTGCGAAATATGACTCTTACCTAGCGGCAGCGGTAAGATTAGTGCAATATTATGCAATTGTTTCAATTTTTATCGAATCACTCGCCTACAACGATTAATGGTTTTTGTGTTCATTTACAGATAATTGGACTGGTCAACACTGTCCTCTACTTTTTGAGCGCATTCTTTGCTTTCCGCACATACCGAATGCCGTAATTTATTACGCGAATCAAACTGAAACAATCTAAGATTTGAAGGAAAATAACGCAAAAAGTGACTTATTACAAGAGGCATTAAAATTTTCTGCTAATGCAATATATATATATTATTTTGTACCTATTTTATACATAATTAATGTTCCAGACATGCCTTTCATAAATGCTAAGATTGATTTATACAGATATTTTTAAGAAGTAAATTTTATTAAATGCAGCCTGCAAATAGGCAAATAAATCAAAAAGGTCCACCAAATATTGTCCATTGGCCATCAAGCAGTTTCACCAAGCATAGGATTACTTGCGTTTAATCTCAACGCTTCATAAATCACAACATTCATTATTTAAAATACTTAGCCAACCGCAGTGTTCAAGTAGTTTAGCACGCTTATAATTGTTAAACAATCACTACTAATTTTAGAATTGTATTTGCATGAGTGTGCATTGACTTTTGAAACCATTGATGTTTGTACTTTGAAACAAATTAACTCGTAATAAATTGTTGGAAACCTAGTTGTTCTTACAATAATAAACCTTTTCCTATGATAATACTCTATGCCAAGTGCTGACACCTATCCAAAGAAGACCGTAGCTTATTAAACCTTTACGCCTGCGAGAAGTATTTTCGGCCTTCTTTCTTCCATTGTAGTGTGTATAAAAGACTAAACATCAGGGGCAAGATAGAAGTACCGTCGTCATGCCATATTGTGTTCCGATTTGTTTTTTTTATACGTGGACGCGTTTTTCGATGATCGTAATGTGCGTTGCAAAAATAAAATGCAAGTCTCTTTGTATATCGCTTACTTTTTTCCAACAAATGATTCGGTTGCAAAGAAACATGCATTCAACTGCTAGGAGAGAAACTCAGAAATTACAATGTAAAAAAAACATAAAAAGTGAATTTAAAGACTCTCACCAAGATCGCACTCAAAATGTAATACTTTTGTTGTAGAATTTTAGCGTGGAGAGGGTAACAAACATCCATTAAATCTAAATACCAAAAACGCGATGTACAAGAAAACAACTGGACGGGTTGCGCTCAAAAATGTCATCCATTCAGTTGAAGCCATGCAAGGGTGTTCACTATTCTGAAATATTCATTAAAATCGACGAAGCCATTTGACCTACAGACTACAGAAAGCAAACAAATAGTGGGAACGTCGTTAAAATTAGCAAAATATTAGAAATGCGAATTTCAAGAAAAAAAATCATCGATTGCGCTCAAAAAGTAAGCAGATCGAAGTTGCAAGATTTCGCAGGTTTCCTGAAAGTTTCATTGAAATCGGTCCAGTTGTTTGGCCTAGCACGAAAAAACACCCACAAAAAAAACAACATAGTTTTTTCCACGGGTAGTCAACACAAGTCTTCGCTCCGCTCATCCAATTATACAATATGCAGTTTTTCAAATCTCTAAAATACTAATTCAGGTAATATCTTTACCTTACGCATTTTATTCATATCGACCTGATAAATTAATTGTATACTCTATATTAAAAATTTGTCAAGGTATCCTTTTCTTGTTCCTCTTTATTTTAATTGTGACCTGATATCAATAAAAAAAATTGCACGTATCAGTTACCAGACAATGATAATTCAATTATGTGATTCAGTTAATAATCCTGTGTCAATTAATTTTGCCATGCCTGCCCCACCCACACAGTAAAGTCTCAAGCGGCGTCTGAGTCGGCTAAGTTTAGAATTTGTTTGGGGGAGAAATCGGGCGATGCTCTTTCGAGTCTCATTCCTGTCTGTATAGCGGTCCCGAAAGCTCACCTCGAAATATCACTTTTGAGCAAAGCTTGCGACTTTTGTATCAATGGCAACTCGAGGGCAGCCACATATTGTGACGATATCTTCACCGAGAAACGGTTATGGCGGCGGCGGGGGCGGGGGCGGTAAAGGCGTCCAGTGCTGTTGTTGCCGATGTTGTACCTGCCTCAATATTCAATTCTTAAAAACACAAAATGGATTAATTAAAATTGCTGAAGTGGTAAGTAAATATTTATATTTTATTTTGTGTCACACGGGTAACACAAACACTTATTCCGTACGTATATCTCGACTTAGGGTCAAATCACTCGCAAAGGACTCGCTATGCCCATTTCTTACTTTTTTTGACATTGATAATCTTTTCAAATAGTTTACTTTGACCTTCATCACCTTCAAATCTTCAAATTTTAAAACCTAAAACGACCGTTGCGATCACGCTGGTAATGAATGGTTTGGAGGCAAGGTGCAATATTCAGTTACGACATGCTTCGGATTTACATATTTCGTAATCTCTATACCAATTGTCTTCACTATTCATATGCTACCCAATTCACGTTTGTCTTGTTATGCTATTCTAATTTGTCAAACATTTGTGTGAGTTATTTTTCTTGAACTACCCAATTAGTAAATGAGTTCGATGTTATGATCGTTTCTTGTTACGTCAATTCTAAATATTTATTCTTTCTACTCGGTATTTTCTCTTAAATAACCTTTTCTTCTTACTATATGTCATACGCTCCTAGTTTGTGTAGTCCTCTGAATTAACGTATTTTTTACCCCACGTGGTCTATTCCGGTAGATTCTGAGCAGCATCTGTCAGGGGCTGCTACTAGAGTACGGAATGGCGTACGCTGCGACGATCGGCGTCGCCTTCAACGGTTTCCTTACCACGACGGCGTCTTGTCTGATGACGACCACCATCCTACTCTTTTGCTACGTTCTCTCTGACAACTCATTCCGACTTATTCGAGCGTCACTTTTCGTAAGACATTTACTTTTATTGCCAATTCATTGGCGATATAATTGTAAGTATACCGTGGCTTGCTCACTGACGTGATCATGACAAGTAGTCGAACGAAAAAACCAAGTGAAAATTTAGGAAAACATAACCTTGTACCGTGTACGTGCCAAATCATTTTTGTCAGCTTCTCGTCTGTGAAATAAACGGGTTAACTTCTTGAAGACTGACAATTATTCAATATTGACTGATCGCCTTCGCTTAACCTAACAATATTATTTAAGTAAAAGCACAAAACAAAAATTGGGCCCTCGAGCTTTCGTAACATTTCAGTATAGGTACACTTCTTGCGTTCCCACCAAACACTTTATCCCCCTTGTTAGGGAGAACCCAAGTTCACTAAGACTCTGAGACTAGATGACAGCAAAAATTTCCGTCAACGATAATCTTTCGAGGCTAGGCACCCTGGTGCGATTGGTTATCCTAATCGTGGTTTTCCGTGATTTGCAATCAACATTCCGGGCAAATTTAGGTACATAAATATGCTCCACCAAAAGGCAACGGCCGTCTTTCTTTCCAGTCCACGACCCTTCCAACCAAGTTGCACAGCAAATTGGAAGCCAAGTGTTTATTTGACAACAGTATGCATTCCACGCAAAAAATGTATTTCACGGAGTACCTACCTAGTTATAAATTCAAACGCCTCGTCTGTTTTTTAACTAAAACTCTTTTCAGGAGGTTTTGTTCAACGGCGCGTCGGCGTTTTTCTACCTGTCTGCGGCGTCGTATTTGGGCTTCGCCGTTCACGTGTTCCTCTGGCCAATGTACATGAAAATGATTTTCTTCCAAGCGTATCCAGCAATGACGGCCACTTACGTAAGTATAACAAGAACTGCTACATTACATTATTATCATAACTGTCACGACACAATTCAGGTTAAACATTTCGTAATTACCATACTTTCAGACCGAATAGTTACTTCCTTTGGTGTGTTAATTCAGTACTCTGTTTCGTTTTCAGATTCTTGGATATGTTTTAGGGGGACTTTACGGAGTTGATGCTTATTTATCCTACAAACAGTTTAAAGGAATCCGATAATTTCACTACACCATAGCGCACTGCGCTAATTTACGATTGCCGTTTACCAAAGAGTTTCACTGCCTTGCATTTAGAAAGCGTTCACAATTATTTTAACATTTTTGTCAACACAATTTACCAAATGTTTATTTAATTTATTTTACAGTTACAGCTGTGTTTTTCATACATAGACATATTTTTGTAAGACTTCATATTTTAAACTTGTGGCTAGTAGAAATAAAGAATTGTTCTCGCTACGTTAAGCAAAAGTTTTAAAAAAACCGCTCCAAACCCAATTATATTTCTCGTCCAAATCTGTCAGAAAACTAGAATTTTACCTCCTCTCCCCACCTTCCAATGGAGCTATCCCAATAAACATGCACTCGATCTCAAGATCATGAACCACTAACGTAAGTGGTGTGTTGCGATAAAATATAGACGTTTGTCTACCAATCTTGTCGCCACTGAGCTAATGAAAAAACCTCTCTTCAACATACTAATTAGTCATTACAATGCAATTGGCAGCACTCTTTGTTGATCAGCTGATGATCGTTTTATGAGGATGCGTAGCAACTTGTCCATTCTTTCAAATGCTCTTCGATTTTGCTTGAAGTTATAACAACCGACAACGCCTTATCCTGCAAGACCATTGTGAATAATCTTCACCGCTGACAAATACCTGGTGAGAACGATTGTAATTTATAGCATATATTATGACCACAATTATGCGAGTGGTGTAACGAGCTTAATTCCGTACGATGAAAAACGCACGAAAATCTATTTTCTATCTTCTAATCTATATAATAAAGTCGTCTGTTGTAAATGTATGCATGTCCGCTCATCACGCGAGAAGCGGCCAAGTCGCACTTATTCATTACCCAAGATCATTTGGTATGACGCTATAAAAGTACATCCTTATCGTCCTCATGGTGATCCGTTCTGAATTCTCACTTACTGAATCTGAATCATCTTCGCAATTGGTGAAGACACTGGCTTACCACATTCATGGTAAGATTGAATTTTAATTTGTTAAATATTACGACCAAATGCGTATGGTGTGACGTAGGTTAATTCGTGACGATTTGAAACGTTCGAAAATAGATATTTTCAGACAACGTTAACACAGTTCTAAATTATTTGGAGTGTATCGTATCGTTATGTTTTGACAACGATGGAAACTATTGTTCCTATACTGTGTTAATTGTAAATTATTGTGATCAATGAAGCTTACAGTCAGGCAGATCGACAGCGATAGTATTGTACTGTGAATTGGTGGTCTAGTTTGCGATGGCTTCGTGTACATAACTGGGTCTCAAACCCTAAGTTCGTTTGCGATCTGGTTCATCAGTTCACCGGCAGCATTTTCAAGAAAGATTTCGATGAAAATGATGTATTCATAGTTAGCTGGCACTTAGATAATATTTGATACACAAATCGGTGTTTTATCAGAGCATATTTTACTAATCGTGGAGATTGCCTTCGCGAACAGTTCGGACATAGATACCGTTTTTACGTACAGTGACATTACTTTTCTTCCAAGAATTGAATTGATTCGTTCCTTTTTGCAGCCAGTTCTTTACAAACCATAACGTGCAAGACCCAAACCTCACGATACCTGTGTTACTTTTGTTCACCCAAGTCATGCATAATGAAAGATACGTCCTCCTCTTTCGAAAAATGTCTATGGCTGAAGGTGCATTTAAACTTACATGGAGGAAAGAAACTACATTTTCGTTCGCGTTTGTACGAACGATATCGGTCATGTAGGTCAGTGTCGAGGTAGTTGGCTACAGTAGGAATCGGAGCTGTCAGTTGTGTTGCTGGTGTCGATCGAGGCGGTCAAACGGTTCCATCCTAATCGTATTGTGATTATTGGTGATCTGACACAGACTATCACGGGTAACTCCGAACTACATCGACTGCATCGGGGGAGACTCCTACTATATACAAGAAGCAGCTGCAATTCGACTGAGCTAATGGCAACCGATTCGTTCAACACCGCAGCCTGGACACGTGAGTTTGGGGATACAAAATTAAACTAACTTGGCTGGAAAAAACCAATTGAACGCCGTTAACGTATGAATAAAAATTGCTCCGCTGCTCATGAAATACTTGTAATCATTATATTACAGACTCGTGTCGATTTCCTTATCTTAGCAATAGTTTTCTCAAAAATTGACAGTTTTGCGATTTTCTTTGAATTCGTACCCATTTTCAGTTTTTGTTGGCAAACTGTTGTTTTTTCGCCTATTTGCATAAATACTAATTTATTTCAGTTGCCAGTGAAGGACTTGAGAAACAACAATCCGTCATCCAAGACGCCGTTTGTTTAACGGGCTTTTTAAATACTAGCCCTACGTTTCAACTAGGAGAGATGAGATTTTTTTAAACTCGAAATTGTCAACGCACTGGCAATAAACTTGTTAGTCACTCATAGTCAATGGAGAAGAATGTTATTAATGTTTCCGTGTACTTTTTGTAATGTTGCCAGTCGCGATGCTACAGCTGAAAACTATTTTAGCCTCTAATTGACACTGAAAACATCCTTCTTCGATAAGTAAATTATATCTATGATATAACGCAAGATAATATGATAACCGGACCTTACAAGTTATAAGTAACGTTTACACATGACGTAAGACAGTTGACAACTATCCAGTAGCAACTTGTTCCTACTCATTTAAATGTATGGCTTTGGCTAGCACTTTAACAAAACAATTGGTAACACATCAAATTTCGGTTTTTCAGTGGTCCTGGTAAAACAATATCTCGGTTTGGCCTGGCCTAAGCGTCAATACTACCAAACTCGGACTTGAACTGGACGCCATTCAGTACATAGTTCACGTTTGAGTTTGGTTTGACCAAGGTTATTGTCATAAAGTCATCCGCATGGCAGTGAAATGAGGAATGATAGCGGGTCAGTTAGCTCTCATTATTTAGCAACGAGAAAATCTCAATTACTTGCCAGACTGCCAACTGCACACGGAAGAAGTTTTAAGGTCATGGAACAAATCTAATGACGGTTATCATGTAATTTTGCGTTTTTACGACGCTAGCATTTAGCCAGTTCGCTAATGAGCAATAAAAGTTATTACGCATACCATATACGCAGAGATGAGTAATTTCATCAGAAGCGATTACAAGTGTGCGCTTTATGACGGGGTTCAAGGTTATCGAAGTTGTTAACGTGTTTAATATTAACAAATCACAAGTCATCAGAAATTAACATTGCGTTGCTTGTATTAAGGTCGGTAGGCCAGGCATGCAGATAAACCTGTAAATCTAATATAGCTCGAATCTATCAGCAATTTCAGGTTGGACGAAAGATGGGGTCGAGCCGAATAATACAGTGGCCAATTTGAACCTTACGTTAGAAACTAGCAATGGAAGCGGAGGTGGCAGTCCAAATGAAATATTTCTCCTGGTAGCCATTATTATTGGTCTACTTTCAATTTCGATAATTTTATTCGTCATGGCGTTTGTAATTGATCGCAGATATCAGTAAGTAATACTCATGCATCTTATCACATTCACTGTTATAATTTATGTAAAAGGAGAAGTTGGCATTAGTAAAGAAAGCTAATTAAATCATGATTTAATAATTATTATTACTTTCCAGGAGACTTAAAGAAGAGGCAACTAATACTCAACCAAAGAGAATTTCACAAAAGAAATCACGCATTCCTGTTTTTATAGCAAATGGTAGCTCGAATAATGATGCACTTGCGTTTGCGAGTGAAATGTGCAACGAGAACTGTGCATTTGCAGGTGCGAAAAAAACTGGCGCAGGATACTGTTGATGCGAAGTGGAATTGAAATTTTTTGAACTGTATGCTCTAAGCATGTGACAGTTCAATGGAAGTAATTATTAAATTTTTATGTGTTTTTTTACCATTTTTAATTCTGCATTATTGCACACGAGCACATAACAAGGATATAAAATGGGTTCTTTATATGAGAGCACGGTATTTTTCCTCACCTTTTTTGCTCTTGAAGTGTCATTTTCAAGAAATAGTACCTAAACTAAACCAGTTGGCATGAATGTATTGTGAAGCAAATGCGATCTAAAGAAACTGAACTGAAAAGAGTTGAAAATCTCGATTGGCAAGTTTTATTTTTGCATTTTAGATGATGTTGGCCGAGAAATTAATCTTCAGATTAGATCAAAGAGGATCTGTAAGAATGCTATAGTTGGATAAATGCAAGGACTGATGGTTATGTAGGGCTATAAATAACTTATTTTTAGGTACTCATGCTGGTACGCTTTTTATTGTGTGCACAAATTTTAATAAATGGTAAACCTTCAGTTTTTGTGTAATTCATAGAACTATCTTCGTATTGTCGAGAACAAAAATAAACGTTACTATGCACTAATTAAAAAACTCCAAGCCAAATGACTTGTGTGCGTCCATTATACAATTAATTCCAGAACGTAGATCTAGGAAAATATTACGTAATAAAAATAAACATTTCACAAAAAATCAGCCGAAAATATTTAGTTGATAATAAAATGCAATCAGCCGGTATGTTAGAACCTGCTGAACTAAAATAACACAAGATAGTTTTATTGCAAATAATGAGCATGGTTTCCTACATGCACGAATTACTCGACGTTTCGAGAAAAACTCCCTTTTAATTGACATCATCGTGGACGGAAACATTTGTCCAGACACTCAATTCAACTCTACATCACCACCAACTCCCACGTCACCTCAGATGGCGGAAGATTCCGACTGCTCTCCAATTTTTCCAGAGTGTTTCTGTTTTGACACGGCCACGACGTCCGCGTCCCCTAAATATTTTGATCGAACTCGGAACGGTGGGTTCCTCTAGAGCCAATGTTTACAATATTCCTGATGAGCCCTAGCGACCTCGACAGTAAACATTAAAATCTGATTTGGCTACAATGATTACCTGAAATGCTTCTCCGTAAAAGTCCCACACTAAATAATCGTGGATAATAGGAATTGCCCGTAAAAAAGTTTGGTTGTATCAAACTAACCCACGCACTTTTTTGCACAGGTGCATATCGAGATGCCCTGGTCAAAAACAGAAGAGTAAACATAGCTTTGCCTAAATCTAACACTTCTAACAAATCTAACAATGTTCACAGACAAAATGGCCAAGTAGATCGAATTTGGGACCGTTCTCTAACACTTTCCTAGTACCATGGCCAAAAGTGCCATACGCACGTACATGCCGCACTCCGCCTGTCTGAAGTACGCAGCCCTAGGATCGGAGTCAAACTCAGGACTGATCTCAAAGACGCGAGGAAGAGGATGCATCACCACCATTTTGCGCTTAGCTTTTGTCATCAGTTGTGGAGTTACGACGAGCAAGCCACAAGTCTGTAATAAAGATGGCGTTATTAAAAATCGCTAATATGTTCCATGAAAACAATTTATCATATCTGCCCAATTATTCTACCACGTTCTTTAACGTTAATGCTAAATTGTTCACGGAAATTCGTATCAGAAGAGAATCGTAAAATACGAACTACCAAAACTTAACGCAAGGGAACACAAGGACAAAGGCAAAATACATGAGATGCCCAGTTTGCTTCGGAAATCTTCGACCCAAATGCACATAACTTCCTAAAATCATTACCTTCTCATATTCTTCCTGTGTGGCGAACCTTTCCCTCTGTATCCTCGTCATATACAGCACATCCGTTTCTGGAAGCACCTCTTCCAGACTCAAATACTCTTCCTGTGCAATCCCTTTCGATGCCACGAACTGTATCACGTTCAATGGCATTCCCAATCCAGGCGGACTGACGTAACGCAACTGCACGTTGTACAAGGTCAAAAGCTTGGCTAGGGAATGCACGGTCCTTCCGTGCCGAAGATCACCGACCATAGTTATGGTCAGACCGTTGACGGTGCCGATCTCTTCACGAATTGTAAACACGTCTAAAAGAGCCTGGGTGGGATGTTCGCCAGTGCCGTCGCCCGCGTTCAGCATCGGCTTGCGACAGAAGTTTGAGGCACGCTGTGGAAAGAATGGAAGGCGTTAAGACAAGAACAACCGATGGTGACACAACATGGACGGATTGACCCATCTGTCAACCGGGAAAATGGCAGAAGGGTCGATAGGTCAGTCTAATATTGGGGCCGTTAAAAAATTAAACATACTTTTCTTGGGTTGTATTTAAAATTAAAACATATAAGACACGAGGAGAGACACTATAATATTTTCATAAAATCGACAAACGGTCTGGGTTGGCAAAGCTCATTGAGTCGAGCTACCCTGGTCCCGGTCGCCAATACCATGGGGTACACGCAATACCAAGATAGAGCCTTGACCTTTGAAAGCCGGCGGAAATGACCCGAAAACAAGCAAAATTCTCCACATTTCTGGTACTACGTTAATGCGTTCATGGTGGAAGAAAGGGTAAAATTGGCCGTAACATACGGTTTTATGCTGAGATTGAGGTAGAAGTACCGCAAATAAGCTTAGAAACTAGAAATATGCCTAATAAACGATCACGACAAACACATTCGCCCAGGTCGGTGTTCAAGAGAAACCGTGCATAGCGTTGCTACGTTGGAAACAACGAAAGTCGATCGTGAATCCATGCTTGCTTCTGTCATGAACTAACATCGTAACCTGAACTAAAAGTCACCTACATGCCACAAATATGTTTCGTTAACGAAGATTGGAATTTGTATACCCACATCCCTGGGTGAAACTTCGAAGAATTTAAATATTTACTCTAAAACATTGTCAAATTGTACTTGTAACCGAAAACGGTACCAATGGAGATCGAGGTTCAGACTTCAGACTTCATCAGACCATAGAGCTAGAGCAATACAGGCCCCCTCTATGCCCAAACGAAACAAAACTTATCGGCCAGTGTCTTCCTACGACACATGCCTTCTGTATATTGTCAATCGAGCTGTGAATGAGTGGCGGTGGCTACCGACCTAGGCACGCTGTGAACTATTGTGCCCATGATGCCTACCCTCCCCCCTAACGGCTGTTAATGATAGATAATACATGATGGGAACACGATGGGACGTAAAAGTTTGTACCGTCACAGCGCCAGGTTCGGGATGACGGAGCACAACAACATCTGCATATCCGGCCATTACAGCCACCGAATCTGAGAACAAAAAAAAGAACGCTCATTTTAGCACGAAGCGATACAAGATGAGAAGAATATTTGCGCCTATCTAGTGTCATACCACGGACGTGGTTATAAGACAGTTGAAAATGTGTAGATTACACACGAAAAGTTACAGAGTACGAGCAAGCGGCGGGTTTTCCATTCAACTCGTGAGTATCACACGTGCAGACGAATGTTGGTATACGTCTCCTGGCTCTACCCCACGTGCAGACGAATGTTG
>QKMV01001270.1:0-16779 GCA_003287335.1 Lednia tumana
AGAATTAAATGTTGCTGTTCGGTTCAACTAGTCGTTATTATTGTAGTTTTGCCCTGGTGAGTCCTTCGAGTTTCCAGCAATTGAAATCTAAAGGTATCAACGTGATAATATCAGATTCGAGGAGCGAATTGTTAGTTAATTTTATCTTGAAACGCATCAATTCATCCCAAAAATGACTGCTACACAAATGTTGTGGGTGGGGTAGCCCAAACCTCTCCCTGTTATCTCGGTCGTCGTCTAGGATTTCCTTGCCCTCTCTTTCGTAGATGTTGTTCGTTTTTGCACTGAAGTAAAACTCGTCTTTGTTGTACCACTGGTATCACTGGCTCGCTCTCAGACATACTGATGATTCTCCAGCCTTTCTGTTGCGATCTGTTTGGAAAACATTCATCCGTGAATATCTCGTAAGAAAAAACCCAATCTTTTTAGTTCCGTTGGTCTAAATTATAGTGAAATCCTAAAAAGAAAACGGGTAGTTATAGCGAACAACCAAATGAAATCTGGTAGGGCATGTTCATTCCTATTTTGCATAACAAAGAAAATTGCTTTGGCTCTAGTAGCTGTCATTGTGGCATCATTAATTGTGAGTTCAACAACTGCGAAGCATCCGAAAATCGTTATGTATAGTCAGACATTATCGAACAAATTTAGTGTCAGTGAGCAGGATGAGATGCGTGATGAAGATTGTTTGCGAAATGTTGTGCATCGTTCAAAAATATGTTTTTTTGCCATTTTTTGCCATTTTCTTGTTTGTTCGATGCTCCCCCAGCGCCATCACTCGTTTTCTTTTTTTAGGTTGTTCGGACAACGCCGTCGTGTTGTCTTTGCAATTCCAACTTCGAATGGGAGCAAAGGCCTTAAACTTAAACGTATCCTGCCACCGGTCATTGAGAATCCCGCTGCAAAACTTAATCCGCAGTCTTGCGACTTGTGCGGTGATCCAGCTTCCAAACACCTGACAGTTGTTGACGGCTTGACGAAGACGAAGTGTTGCGAGTGCGGAAAACTGGTGGTGAATGCCAACGCCATGCAACGCCATGGTGTGACACACACAAAGGAAAATAAGAAGCAGTGCCCGATATGTGGCAAGTACCTCGCGAAATTGTCGTACCGCAGTCACATGGCAATTCATCAAGAGGATCGTCCTTTTGCATGTGATCTCTGCCCCAAAAAATTCCCAACGAAAAGAAAGCTCAAGCTTCACACGTCTAACCATGACCCCGATTCATCCTACATTTGCGACGTTTGTGGCTTTTCGATCAAGACGAAAGCTAGTTTGACCACTCACAAGCGGCGGCACATGAAAGATTTTAATTTTAAATGTGAGCTTTGCGGCAGAGGCTTCTTTGCGGAAATCGTTTTTAAAGAACACATGCGTACTCACACCGGGGAAAAACCATTCTTTTGCAGCTTGTGCTCGAAAGGCTTTGGATATCAAAGTAGCTTCAGGGAGCACCTAAAAACGCACGAGCCTGGCTACAAGTATCCTCAAATACCGTCTCAGTGCGAGACTTGCGGAGCTATGTTCTCCTCACAGAAGGCGTTGGTGATGCACAGAAAGTCGCACACTGGGGAAAACATCCGCGTGTGTGACATTTGCGGCAAGTCTTTGAGGAGCAATGCCTCGTATGTGGCGCACCGGGCAGCACATTTAGGCAAGATGCCGCATGCCTGCAGGGTGTGCGACAAACGGTTCCGAGCCAAACCTTCTTTGCGCTTTCATATGGCCGCTCACACGGGAAAGAAACCGCATCCCTGTGACCAGTGCGAAAAATACTTCAGATCGCGGGATAGGCTCGTGAGGCATAAGCTAGTTCAACACGAACAGAGTGGTGTGATAGAGGAGGAACCCTTGGGAGTCCTTGTGACCTATGTGAAAATTTCTGCAGAATGATTCCCAGCCTTGAGACGCATAAGTTAACTCATCACAACTCGAATGTTGTGATAGGGTCCCGGCGGTGCATCCAGTGCGATAATTACTTCCAGACCCAGGAGATCCTTGAAAAGCATAACTTAGCTGTGCGTGGAACTGTTCCAAAGCATGATTTGAATTCATTGCTGCCGAAATCCTACAGGAAATGCAAACAACTGACCCTAGTTGTGCAATTCTTTTGCTGCTTATTTCACATGGATGTCGTTTATTGTCTGAGGAGACGCTCGGGAACTTAGAAAAACATCGGTACCATCATGGCATTCGGCAAGCTTGTATTGGTAGTATTCCTTTTTTTTTTTTTGATTTTAGTTTTTTGGCAGCCATTAATTCCTGTTTTGTTCTTGGATGACTCCGTTTAATAAAGTTACCCATGCCCTTTTCATCGAAATATGTTTGCAAGGATTTACTTATCAGGAGTAATATAATTAATATGTACCATTTATTGTATCTTAAAAGGTGACAATTAAATATTGCTGTTTGGTTAACAAGCTGTTCTTATTGTAGTTTTAGTTCTTCCCGAACCCTGGGAGTCCTTGGAATTCCCGGCAATTGAAATATAAGTTAAGAACATTTGTGTATGAGATAAAAGATCAAAATTTTATTTTATTTTGCATTCGGCTGTTTTCCATGATATCAATTTTTTTTTTCGGATGAAAGTCAAATAGTTCTCTTGCAAACTGTAAGAAAATTTGTCCATTCAACAGTGAATTTTTCTGGAAAAAAGACAAATATTTTCAGTTCTCTTTGTATGATTTAGGGTTTAATCTTTAAAGCACATAGTAGCAAACAGTACACAATATAAACTTGGGTCATGCTCATTACTATTTCGTGTAATCAAGAACATGGCTTCGACTCTAGGGACGCCGCAGTGACTTCAGTGTAGTTTTAATTATGCCAAGTGTAAACCATTCATCACCAGTGAGCACAATTTGGTTTGTGGGATTGGGATTCTTGTATACCGTTTAAAAATATCACTTGTTATGCGATTTTTTGCTTGTTTGTTCGATGCTACGCCAGCGCCATCACTCGTTTTCTTTTTTTAGGTTGTGCGGACTACGCCGTCGTGTTGTCTTTGCAATTCCAACTTCAAATGGGAGCAAAGAAATTAAACTTAAACGTATCTCGCCACCGGTCACTAAGAATACCGATGAAAAACTGAATCCACGGCCATGTGACTCGTGCGGCGATCCAGCTTCCAAACACCTGACAGTTGTTGACGGCTTGACGAAGACGAAGTGTTGCGAGTGCGGAAAACTGCTGGCGAATGCCAGTTCCCTGCAGCGCCATGTTGTAACACACACGAGGGCAAAGAACCTGGAGTGCCCGATATGTGGCAAGTACCTCGCAAAAGCTTCGTACCGAGATCACATGGCAATTCATCAAGAGGATCGTCCTTTTGCATGTGATCTCTGCCCCAAAAAATTCCCCACCAAGAGAAAGCTAACATCACACAAAGTTAGCCACGGCACTGGTGTACCGTTCATTTGCGACGTCTGTGGCCATGCGTCGAAGACGAAGAGTTGTTTTGTCACGCACACCAGGCGGCATCTGAACGATATCACTTTCAAATGCGACGTGTGTGGTAAAGGATACTACGCAGTGCACAATTTCACAGAACACATGCGCACCCACACCGGCGAGACACCGTACATTTGCGGCGTGTGCTCGAAAGGCTTCCGCTACAAGGGTAGCTTCCGCGATCACGTGCGAACGCACGGGCCCGACTACACGCCTTTGAGAAAACCTGCTCAGTGCGAAACTTGCGGTGCTGTGTTCACACACAAGAAGACGTTGGCGTTGCACAGAATGTCGCACACGGGTGAAAACATAATCGAGTGCGACATATGCGGCAAGTCTTTGAGGAGCAAGAGCGCGTATGATTTGCACTGCCTCACGCACTCGGGCGAGAAGCCGCTTGCGTGCGAGGTGTGCGACAAACGGTTCCGAGCCAAGACTTCTTTGCGCTTTCACATGGCGGTTCACACGGGGAATAAGCCGCATGCCTGTGACCAGTGCGAGCAATACTTCACGTCACGGGCCAGGCTTGAGCGGCACAAGCGAAATAAGCACAATCCGGCTGCTATAAAAGAGAAGAAAGAGAAGAAAACCCATCCCTGCGACCTGTGCGATCAAGTCTTCAGGGCGCCGTGCAGGCTGGTGAGACACAAGCAAGCTAAACACAACGTTGACATCGAGAATAAATCGCATCCGTGCGACGAGTGCGAGCAACACTTCAGGTCACCGTTGAGGCTCGAGAGGCATAAGCGATCGCAGCACAAGACAAGCATTAAGATAGAGGAGGCATCCTATCCATGCAACTTATGCGGGAAAAGCTTTGGTAGCCGGACCTGGCTAGTGAGGCACAACCGAGCTGAGCACGACACGGTTGTCGGTATAGAAAAGGAATCCTACCCTTGTGACCAGTGCGAGCGACTCTTCCAATCGCAAGCCCTCCTTGAGGAGCATAGCCGAGCTGAACATAACACGATAATTGTGATAGAGGAGTTATCCTATCCTTGTGACCAGTGTGATGAATACTTCGAATCGCAGACTGCCCTTGAAGCGCATAGCCAAGCTAAACACAACACGATTGTTGGGATAGAGAAGAAATCATACCCTTGTGACCAGTGCGAGCAATACTTCAAATCGCAGCCCATTCTCGAGGAGCACAAGCAAGCTGAACACAATACAATTATTGTTATCGAGGAGTTATCCTCCTGTGACCAGTGTGATAAATACTTCCAATCGCAGGCCGTCCTTGAGGAACATAAGCGAGCTGAACATAACACTATCGTTGCGATAGAGACGTTATCCTATCCCTGCAATCAATGCGATAAATACTTCAGATCTAAGGCCGCCCTCGAGCGGCATAAGCAGGCACAGCACAACACGATTATTGTGATAGAGGCGCTATCCTACCCCTGTGACCAGTGCGAGAAATACTTCCAGTCGCGGGCCTCCCTTGACGGGCACAAACGTGCCGAACACAACGCCATTGTTGCGGTGGAGGAGTTATCGTATACCTGCCACCAGTGCGAGAAGAACTTCAAGTCGCAGGCAATCCTCGAGGGGCATAAGAGAGCCGAACACAATACCATTGTTGTGATAGACGAGGAATCGTATACGTGCAACATATGCGAGAAAAACTTTGCTACCCGGGCCTGGCTGGTGATGCACAAGCGAGCGGAACACAATACGATTGTTATGACTCCATTCAAGCCTTTGCCGCGTAAACACTAATCGAAGCGCCTTCTACAGGCTCGGGTGTAAATACTCTTGCTGATTAGTTTGCAGATCATTACATTCGTCACTTTTTTCGGACAGGACGCATTATTTGGGGAATGCGTCAGAATTGTCTTGCAATTTGGTAATTCTGTGCTTGCATTTTTCAAGGGATTAGTTAGGTGTTTGTTCTTATAAATTAATTCTGTATTGAATCGGCATTTTTAAAACTGAGCCTTAGCACTTGCATGATGTTACAAACTTGTTATCTCAATTTAAACTTCTAGTTGCTATGTGCTAAGTCGAAATTTATATATATTTCTATCATTTCGCAAACTGTTCCGTTTGCTTCGTCATGAGAAATTAAAAGCAACCAAAAATGAAAACGAAAGATAATTATACCAATATTCACAATATAATAGCAACATGGTATCAATAATAATATTAGTTAGGTTTTTGTGAAGTCATTGAATTTTGCTCCAATGATTCTTTCAATATACTTTGAATGATGGAGTTGCCCACGTCTGTGAAATATCTTTTTTTTTCATATTCTTCACACCAAATATGTCTCCAAGCTGCTTTGCAGCATGCTTGAATAAAATAGGTCTCTAGTAATATAGGTACTATTGATTGTATCTGCATAATGGTAACAATAAATAAATATTGCTCTTGGGTTAAAACGCCGTTCTGATTGTAGTTTTCCCAAGTCCTGGCGAGTCCTTAGATTATCCTGGCAATTGAAGTAACAAGTCTAGAACGTTTTTGTTTGAGATCCAAGTATCGATACATCATTTTATTTTTGTGTTCGGCTGTTTTCCTAGTATCAATACTTATTTTCTTTTTTAGGTCTCCTGGAGAAAACCAACGTATTAGCTTTGCCACCTCACCTCCTAATGGGAAAATAAATTCTAAAGTAAAAAAAGACCCGTTATCAGTTGTCGTATACCCGGTTAGTAAGCAGCACCCACGGTCGTGTGACTTGTGCAGCGATGCTATTTCCGACCACATGAAACTCATCGAAGGAGTCGAGAAGCTGAAGTGTTGCGCTTGCGGCAAACTACTGGGAAACGCCCGAACGCTGCAGCGGCACGCAGGAATTCACACAAACAACTCGCAACAGACGTGCTCGGTCTGCGGCAAGCACCTCGCCTCGGAGCGGACGCTTAAGATGCACATGTTGACTCACAACGAGGACCGCCCGTTTGCCTGCGACCTCTGCGATAAATCCTTCCACGCTGCGTACAAGCTAAAGTTTCACAAAGAGTGTCACGCCACCGGAAAAACGTACGTTTGCGACTTGTGCGGATATTCTGCGTATCAGAAATTCAATCTTTTGAACCACAAACGGCGGCATTTCAACGATTTCAAGGTCAAGTGCGATCTGTGCGGAAAGGGGTACTATTCGGACAAAGATCTCCAGGCACACATGTACACACACACCGGGGAAAAGCCATTTGTTTGCGACGTTTGCGGGAAGGCGTTTCCCTACCGCAACAACTTCATAGTCCACAAACGCTCTCATGACCCCAACTTTAAGCCCGTCAGGAAGCCGTCGCAATGCGAGACGTGCGGCAAAACATTCTCCCACAAGAACTCGTTGGTGATGCACAGAAAGTCGCACACCGGCGAAAACAACCACGTTTGTGACATCTGCGGCAAGACTGTGACGAGCAAGGAGTCGTTGCGGTCTCACCACCTCATCCACACGGGTGAGAAGCCGATGGTCTGCAAGGTTTGCGGCAAAGGCTTCAACAAGAAGGCGAACCTGCGTGTCCATGAGCGGACGCATACGGGCGAAAAGCCTTTTTGCTGCGACGTTTGCAACAAGAAGTTCACGCAGCATTCGACTCTGATCATCCACAAGCGTTACCACTCGGGCCAACGGCCTTACCAGTGCACCGTTTGCAGCAAGGGGTTCGTGTCGAAGAGCCTCCTCAACACCCACGCTAGAAGTCACGATCTCTAGTTGCGGAAAAAAAACGCGTACCGTCGCCGTGAGTGACAATGCAAGATCGGGCTCAAGGTAGAAGTGTGACTTCATTTCCAGGATCTTGCGTTCCGGATAACAGTTTTAATTTCATCCAAATGCGATTGGGAGTGAATTGTAGAATTTTTAATCCAAACTAATTTTAGTTTATTTGAGTACTTGCTTACACTATTAAACGAAGAATATCAATGCTTATCGTTGTAAAATTAACTTTAAATAAGCACTCGGGTTTAATTTCGTATTTCTGTGCGTAAACGGCGAGTGGAGTAGTAAACCCTGAATTATGACAGCCGATTAGAGTCCAAGAATAAAGCGCATGGCTTCACTGTCGTATGTTCATGTTTTGTTCGTGTTGGCCAAATGCTTGTCGCATGGGATTGAATTGAACGGAGATCACTTGTGATGCCGATGAGCATACCTACCAACATAGTGTATCTTGTTTCTAGGTATGCAAGCACTGTCACCCAGTCGGCCCATTCATCCATGTCTAATATCGTTACTCGTCAAAGATCCAAGCCGAGCAGAGGGAAACCCACGGTTGAGCAGACTTTTGATATCGAGTACGAATGCCATATTTGCAGCAAAAGGTACTTGAGCCGGAAAGCGCTTAACGTACACTTGAAGTCTCACGTGGACCCTCCGCTGTTGAACTGCAGCCATTGCGATAAGGCTTTCTCACGAGAGAGCCTGCTGAAGAAGCACTTGGCGGTGCACACGTCCCTACGCCCCTTTCGGTGCGAGTTCTGTGACAAAACGTACAAGCGTTCGTTCCAGCTTTCATGCCACATGAAGCTCCACAATTCCGTCAAGCGGCACATGTGTGAGATTTGCGGCTACTCGACGATCTACGGGTCGTATCTCAAAATCCATCGCCAGAGACACGTGTCGGAGTTCAAGCTCAAATGCGACGTGTGCGAGAAAGGTTACTTTTCAAACTTCGAGCTGCAGGCACACATCAAGAGCATCCACAAACGGGAACTCCACCCCTGCGAGATCTGTGGCCGCGGCTTCACGAAGGTCAAGAACCTCGAGGTGCACCTCGAGACGCACGACCCGAATCGCGAGCGCAACCGATTCCAGTGCGAGACGTGCGGCAAAGCGTACCCGTACAAGAGCACGCTCGTGAAACACATGTACACGCACTCTGACGACGCCCGCTTTGTCTGCGACATCTGCGGCAAGTCGCTTTCGAGCTCGCTGTCCCTGCGGACGCACCGGAGGACGCACACCGGCGAGCGGCCGCACGCCTGCGACGTGTGCGCCAAGACGTTCAACGCACGCAACTACCTGCGCGTGCACAAGCGTTCGCACACGGGCGAGCGGCCCTACCGGTGCACGCAATGCGACAAGGCGTTCACGCAGCATTCCACGCTCGTCGTGCACTTGAGGTGCCACTCCGGGGCGCGGCCCTACGTGTGCGGGGTGTGCGCAAAGGCGTTCGTCACGAGGACGCTCTTGAACACGCACAAGAAGTGCCATTAGCTTGTTTCCGTCTGTGCGTAGCTTTGTTTCAAGGACTGTGTAAAGAATGTCGTTCTTTTTTTGCCGGATTATTGAAGCGAAAAATTTTCCAGGGATGTTTCACTTAGTAGATATTACAATTTTTGCTTATTTGGCACAAGCTTATTTTATGTTTAAGAATGCTAAGGTTAGAAAAGTTGTATTTCGTGTCGTGTCAAATGCTACTGCGGGAAAAATGTTTCGTGAGATGAATTATAAATGTTAATCATATCTAGATGTTCCCTTTACCCAAGTATTATTGGTGTTCCTTACAATGATGATTGGTTATCATAGAAATCTTGATGGTGAAAGATTACAGGCAGATACGTAAATGTAAGCGTTTACAATTAATAAACAAAAAAGAAGGATCAACTTCGTCGTATATTTTCTTCCCCCTGCCATTCTCCTCGTACGCAATACCATCGGCTGAAAAGTTAGCAGCGTGGTGTGTTTTTGTTAATTTAAATCAACTCTCACACGGACCAAAAGGACAGATTTGATTGTAATTGTTTGTCTGTTTTAGGTCTCCATTTCAATTATATCTTGGTGGGGAACAGTTTATTGTTGCTACCTCAGTGGATGGAAATAGTACGACCATTACGGCAGAGAAGAAATGTAAACTTCTCGGCGCTGTTAATATGAATTACAGTGTTGACCAAACGGCCGACCAGAACGCTGCTCGCGATCAATCGATCGGTGCAGAAGCATTGTCAGCCGAAGCAAACAATTCTGCCGCTGACAAGAAAGACGTTAAAGCGGTAGCCAGAAGCAAACGTGTGGGAAGTAAAGCAAGGCGCCCTCCAGAAGTTCCAGAAAAGAAGCACTTCGTGAAAGATCTGGCGCCTACTCAGCTACTTTGCGCTTTCCAAGGATGCGGCCGGACATACACCAGTCCGTACTTGTATGATTCTCACGTGAAGACTCACATTCCCAAGCAGCACGCTTGCGACATTTGCCTGAAGGTATTCTCCAAGCTGAGCGTTTTGAAACGTCACCTGCTGACCCACTCGACTGATCGCCCCTACACTTGCGACGTTTGCAAGAAGTCGTTCAAGACCGTTTTCACGTACGACTACCACCGGAAGGTTGCCCACAGCGACGCCCACAAGAAGTTTGTGTGCGAGAGCTGTGGCTACGCCACTGTCAGCGAGCACAACCTGAAGATCCACAAGAAGCGGCACTTGGGAGAGACCGACTTTGTCTGCGAAATCTGCGGCAAGGGCGCCTACACCAAGGCGGAGCTGGAGTCGCACAAAGCGATCCACACCAACGAGAAGCACACGTGCGAGACTTGCGGCAAGGACTACGCCTCAAAACGGTACCTGTTTCTCCACCAAGAGATCCACAATCCGAAACGAGTCAAGCCGTTCCAGTGCGAACTGTGCGGCAAAAGCTTCCGCTACCGCAACAAACTCAAAGCCCACATGCTCGTGCACTCAGGCCAGGAGAAACGTTACGTTTGCGAAATGTGTGGAGTCTCTGTCAACAGCCAGACGTACTTGAAGATCCACCGGCGCACGCACACGGGGGAGAAGCCGTATTCGTGCGACGTGTGCGGCAAGGCGTTCAACGCACACAACTACTTGAAGGTGCACAAGCGCTCGCACACGGGCGAGCGGCCCTACACGTGTCCGCAGTGCGGCAAGTCGTTCACGCAACGGTCCACGCTGGTCGTGCACATGCGATACCACACGGGACAGCGGCCGTACGCATGCCAGAAGTGTCCCAAGTCGTTCGCCACAAGGACGATGCTCAACACTCACGAGAAGGGTCACGGAACTGGCCGGCAATGAATTCGATCGAGGAATTCACTCTTTGTGCTCTTTACTCGTTACATTGTCGAACTGGTTTTGAATAAATTAGTCGGCCATTTACCAACTGAGCATTGGTGCGTGAAGCTGACCCTTGACTTGTGCTAGATGGTAAACACTGTTTTTGTAAACCCACACCACACCACGAAATAAGCCAATGCAATTGGTCAGAATATTTGTATGCTTTAGATTTAGTGTTAATAAATATGTTGCTTATTTCTGTATTGAAAGTCATAATTGCTTACCTTTCGGCCGACTCCCAATTCCACAGATAAGTCATCTCTTCGTATTTAAACCTAAAGTTTTCTACTCTTCGTTAATTTTGAAAGCAATAGCCAGTGCATACCACGATTTAGTTATTATGTATTATTGAAGATCTTGACAATCGTAGCTTAAGATTCTTCTAGAGCTCAAGGTACACAAAGATTTCTAATAACCGTAATCATAGATTCAAGCTTTATCATTTTTTAACATTGGTATTTCTTTCACAGGTCGGCATTAATACAAAGTGGGGAAAGCAATCTGATATCAATTCCCGGCAAATCGGCGACTCCTGGAAAGCAAACCACATTCGATTTGCTGGCGTCTAATTCCTTGCCAGCATCGACCCAAAAAAAATATTCGTGTCCAGTTTGCAAAAAGGTTTTCGACAGCGCCTCAACCTTAGCAAGACACAAATTAAACCACCCGACCGCTCGTAAAGTAGCTTTTAATTACGTTCCCAAGCGTTTTGTTTGCGACGTGTGCCAGAAAGTCTTTGCCGAGAAAGGAATACTCAACGCTCACAAAATCTCACACTCTTCGGAACGCCGCTTCCGATGCTTCCTCTGCGAGAAGGCTTTCAAGCGGAAGCTGGACATGAAGAAGCACGTAAAGATCCACACCGGAGAGAAGAACCACGTGTGTGACGTCTGCGGCTACGCCACGCAAGACAGCACCTCCCTCCGCTACCACAAGAAGCGTGTGCACAGTCCGACGTGCGACTTTACCTGCGACGTGTGCGGGAAGAGCTTTTCCACGTTGCCCGATCTCAGCGCTCACACGGTTATTCACAGGGAGAAGAAGTTCGAGTGTTTGTATTGCGGCAAGGGTTTCCACGTCCAGCGAGACTTTTCCTCGCATCTGGAGACGCACGATCCGGAGTGCGTGAACCGGTGCGACGTTTGCCAGAAGGTGTTTGCGACCAAGCAGACGCTTCGTCGGCACTTGCAGATGCACATCGAGAAGAACACGTTCAAGTGTGACGAGTGCGGCAAGGTCCTTTCCACCGCCCGCTCCCTAGTCATTCACCGACGCCAACACTCGGGACAGAAACCGTTCTCTTGTAGCGCTTGCTCGAAAACATTTCGCAGCCGCCAGCTTCTCACTACTCATTGCAAAAGCCACGCAGTGCCTACGGACTGAAGTACGGCATTACGTTTTTTGATAAAGGCAACTTTCTGAATAAATACAAATGCTCCACAACCTACACTGTATAAATGGCTGACTCAGTATCAAAACCGGCTCCTAATATGTCCCTCTAAACACATTGTTTATCACTTATAAAATGTTCTAGAAGTTAATATTAGTTTGTAACATTTGTAGTGCTTGAGAGTTATTGAATAGCATGTCTTATTGTCTCTTCCGCAGGGATATCTTCGGCTTACGGGAAGCTCGCGGGGAGATCAGGTGTAAGGATACGAATAAGCTACGAGAACCAAATAACTACCGTTCAGGCGTTAAAATCTTCAAGGAAAAGGTGTCCACCTTTCCGCTGCTACAGCCGATGAAATGCACTTACGCAAATTGCGACAAAGTTTTCCTCAGGCACTACGCTTACACGATACATTTCAGGACCCACGATCCGCTACCCGAGAGCTCCGCAAGAAGTTACTGCGAAGTCTGCAAAAAATCATTTCTCGGCATCGACCACGCTTGCGCTCACTTGCAGAAGCAGCCGAGTCGAAATGTTTCCCTAAAGTGTCCGATATGCTCGAAAGTGTTTGACGATTCGTCCAAATTCAACAAGCACAAAATAACGCACTCCACCGAGCGGCCGTTCAAGTGCGAGGTCTGCAACAAGCGTTTCAAGCGCAAGTTCGAGGTGGTCAAGCACAACAAGATCCACACGGGCGAGAAGGAGCACGCGTGCGACCAGTGCGACTACGCCACCATCAACAAGACGTACCTGGAGTACCACAAGATGCGTCGCCACAGCCGCACCTTCGAGTTTGTCTGCGACGTCTGCGGCAAGCGGCTGCTCACGCCCACCGATCTCAAGTCTCACCGCGAGACGCACGACGAGAAGAAGTTCAAGTGCCCGGCGTGCGACAAGGCGTTCCACAAGAAGTCGCACCTCGTCCTGCACGAGCAGATCCACAACCCGAACCGCGGCCGCGCCCAGTGCGAGGTCTGCGGCAAGAGCTACGCCACCAAGTCGGTGCTCGTCCGCCACATGGACTCGCACTCGAGCGAGGTCAAGTTCCGGTGCGAGGTGTGCGGCAAAGTGGTGACGAGCTCGAGCTCGCTGATCATCCACCGCAGGATGCACACCGGCGAGAAGCCGTTCGCTTGCGACGTGTGCACCAAGATGTTCACCTCGGTCAAGTACCTCGAGACGCACAAGCGCGTGCACTCGGGCGAGAAGCCGTTTGGCTGCGACGTCTGCGGCAAGGCGTTCTCGCAGAGGTCAACGCTGACCATTCACAAGCGATACCACACGGGACTTCGGCCCTACGCTTGCGAGATGTGTCCCAAGTCGTTCGTCACCAAGACCCTGCTCAACGCCCACGAGAAACGACACGCCTTGCCGACCTAACTTCCTCTCGGGTGTCTCACGTTTTAATTAAACTGCGGCTCGAATCTTGTAGATTTCCACTCGTTTTGCATCTTGCTAGGTTCAAAAGCGGCGGGGCTAGCTTGTCAGATATAACGTATCGATACTTCAGTAGCAAATTCGTCTGACTGGTTGAAAATTGAAACCTCATGTAATTCGAATAAAATCCATTGAAATAAAACCATTATACCATCAACCTTGTATTTCGTTTAAAGACTAACAGAACCATCCTGCCTGTTTCTATTTCATTTTCGATCCTTTCTCTATTTTAGTGCCTACCTGACCGGTAGGCCCATCTCATAGGTAATTATTTAACTCAAAATAGGCATTCTGTTTGTTGGCTTCTAGACCTAGGCAGTAATTTGTGTTATCTCTTGCAGGGAAAACGATTGGCAAACGGAGCAGCGATCGCCAGCGAATAACTCGTGTGCGTCGCAGAATTCTTTGCCTTCTCACGATATCGCCTTGATCCAAGTCAAACGTGAACCGGTCGACGAAGAGGATTCGGAGGAGATTCCTATCGAAGTGGCGTGTGATATTAAAATCGAGGAGCCAGACAGCGAAGACATGTCGGACAATCCAAACGAGTTCCGGTGCCCGGATCCGGTTTGCTGTAAAACGTTTTGGAACCTCGATCAGTTCGAACTGCACGTCAACTCTCATTCCGCGGCCGGTAAAAAATATTACTTCCCTTGCGGCATCTGTGACTTGGTGTTCAACACGTTGCCGAATGCTCTCAATCATCAAAGCACGGTGCACGACACATTAGCCGATGCCGACTCTAGTGCTGAAACGCCTGATCTGGATTTAAAAATGTTGTATTCTTGCAAAATCTGCTCAATTCCGTTCAAGCACATCATGGACCTTAACATGCATGTGTCCACACACAAGTTGCGAGTGAAAATTGTGCCGAACTCTGAAAAGTTCAGAACCGGCCGTTCAAAGGTTAAAAAAACCGTCAAGTGCGACGTTTGCGACAAAATGTTTTCCGGGAACGGCAGGTTGAACTATCACAAGATATCCCATTCATCCGATCGGCCGCACAAGTGCCCCACTTGCGGCAAGGGCTTCAAACGTGCCAACGAAGTGACCAAGCACGTTAGGATTCATATCGGCGGGGAGTACCAGTGCAACGTTTGCAGGGAGCCCATGCTGACCCCGTATTCGTTGGCGATGCACAAAAGAACCCACTTCGACGTCAGGTGCAAAGTCTGCGGCAAAACCTTCAAGTACAAGCGTTCCCTCGCCAATCACAAAAACACTCACTTTCGGTGCGACATTTGCGGCAAACTCTTCCGACACAAGTCCCGGCTGACCAAGCACATGATGGCTCACATGGGCATGAAACTGTTCCGGTGCAAGGTTTGCAGGAAAGAGTGCACTTCGGAAACCTCGCTCACCGCCCACAAAGATCGAGCCCATTCGGCAGACGTCCAGCCTTACTCGTGCGACATTTGCCACGAGTCGTTTACGACAAAGGGATTGTTGGGGGACCACATTCCAGTCCACGTAGATCTCAAGACTGTCAAGGGGCCGGCCCCGACTTCTTTTGCGTGCAAGGTTTGTCCAAAGACATTTGGGAGCAAGCAGCTGCTAATTAGACACTTGAACGTGCATCTCAATCTCTGAGGAGGAAAGCGTCATCACGATTATTTTCGATTTGCTTTTTAATGATGTTTGGAATAAAGTGTATTCTTATCACAATTTTTCTAGGCGGAAGCTAAATAAATGAAGAATGATTTTCGTGAAAATGCATTTATTTATATTTTTCTGTTCATGACTCCTCAGCTACTACCTACCTTCGTTTTTATTTCAATTATGTTTTAATTTGTGATGACCAGCTGAATGTTAACTAATATCGAACATTTTTTTACGAAGTTCTCATTATCTCTTGCAGAACTGAAAGCCCCAGTTGGCCTCTAGGACAGCCGCTGATCTATGGCGTTTCAGCGTACAATCCAACGCCGCAACAGACCGGCTTAACTCCCGTACCGGCCAGTTTCTTACGCCAAGAAAATAACCGGCTGCCGTTCTCGGCGGCAAAGCCAAGTCCGCCTCGTTTCGGCGACTCGTTTCCGCAGCTTCCCGCGCACGATGCCCCCCGCAAACCGGAAACCTCGAAAGCAGAGGGAATGTTTCCGTGCGCTCGTTGCACCCTGGTTTTCTCCTCCGAGTCCAGCCTCGCCGTGCACAGAAAGTGCTCGCACGTCCCGGCAGCCGCGAGTGGCGGTGGCGCCGCCACGGGCTCCAAGTTCTCACGCATCCATTACGAGTACACGTGCCCCGTGTGCAACACCGCTTTCGCCAGCTACGACACGCTCAACGTCCATTCCCACACGCACCGCAGGCACCGCAGCCGCGTGAAGAACTTCAAGTGTCCGATTTGCCAGAAGCTGTTTGCCGACGAACACCAATTGAACAGCCATAAAATCTCGCATTCCACCGATCGACCTTTCCTGTGCGTTGTCTGCGGCAAGGCGTTCAAACGTAAAACCACCCTAGTCTCACACAGCAAGACTCACGCGGGCGTCAAAGACCACAGATGTGACTTGTGCGACTACGCCACCATCAACAAAACGTACCTAGAGTACCACAAGATGCGGAAGCACAATCGCAAGTTTGAGATTGTCTGCGACGTCTGCGGCAAGTGCCTGGTCACGCCGAGCGACCTGAGGGCTCACAAAGTGACCCACGAAGACAAGAAGTTCCACTGCAATGATTGCGGAAAGGCCTACCACTTCAAGTCGCAGCTGGTCTCTCACCGCAAGTCGCACGATCCGCTCCGAAACAAGTTCCAGTGCATCGTCTGCGGCAAAATGTACGGCACGGCTTCCAACCTGAACAAGCACATGTTATCGCACGCGGACAAGGTCGCCCTGCGGTGCGAGTTTTGCGGCAAGTCGCTGTCGTCGGCCGAGTCGCTGACGGTCCACCGACGAACGCACACGGGCGAGAAGCCGTTCCGCTGCGAGGCCTGCGGCAAGACGTTCATCTCCAAGAACTACCTGCGCACGCACAAGCTCGTGCACAGCGGCGAGAAGCCGCACAAGTGCCAGCAGTGCGGCAAGGCGTTCTCGCAACGCTCCACGCTGGTCGTTCATCTGCGGTACCACTCGGGGCAGAGGCCGTTTGCCTGCGAGACGTGCTCCAAGTGTTTCATCACTAGGACGCTGTTGACGGCGCATCGAAAGAGTCACGCTCCTTGAATCTGTCAAGACTCAACGTTGTTGTCACACTTTTACTTCGTCCTTTTCCCAATATTTGAAATTTCATGAAAAGAAGAAAGTTATCAATTTTTTTTAAATTCTAAAAATCTGTTATTTTTCATTGAAAATTAATCCTTCTTGACTTGAGTACCTTGTATAAGTAGGCGGCAAGATTCAAGAAATCTGATTTCAATCGCTTTGATTTTGTTTCGAGAGCCTGCGGCGTGAATAACCTGTGGCTATTTGCACATGAATTGCATCTATCAATAAAACGTATCTATTTGTTATTAATTTCCATATTTATA
>QKMV01001271.1:0-16767 GCA_003287335.1 Lednia tumana
AGCAAGGTTAGCGAAACGTTGGCAGTTTGTTTGTTAGAAGTTTTCAGCATTTTAACCCAGTTATTAACAGTTTTTTTTTTTTAAGTCAGCTTAGGCATTTCAGTGTAGGCTCAACAAGAAGGAGTCATAGCTTCAGCATGTAAGTGAGGGCTCCACACAGCCCAAGAAGGAGCTCCGAAACCTTTTTAAGAATATTAAAATCACTTAGAAAATACCTGCTTACTCGAGGACTTGAACCCCGGATCTTTTGCTTACCGGGCAAATGCTCTAACCACTCAATTACCAACCACTAAATTTATCAATTAAGATGTACCACTCATATAGATTAAAATCACTGCCGAAATGCCGTACCTTGCTTAGCTCAGTGGTAGAGCATTTGACCGGTAAGCAAAAGATCCGGGGTTCAAGTCCTCGAGCAAGAAGGTATTTTTGAAGTGATTTCAATATTCTTAAAATTATAAATAGCCGTGTATTTGGCTTTAAAAAAAGTTCATTCCTTGTTAATTCCGAAACCTCATTGATAGATTGATTATGTGGCGTTAAACGACGCATTGAATTGACTACTAGCCCTGTGGCACTGGCCTATTGGCGGCGGTGAGTAACAGGGTGATGATGAATCAAACAGGGAGTAGAGAAAATCCGGTGCCGGCACGTAATCTACTCTTGTCGAAAAGCACCAAGGGGACCACCGCTTAACGTCTCTCCTGAAGGATGGTGCAACTCGAACAGCATGAGATTCCTCTAATAATCCGTGCTGTCGAGAAGTTGATGGCAAGCGGAGTGAAGCTGCTAAACTAGCTGAAAACTCTCCAACCTCTCTCCTGAGCAGAAATGGACCTGGAAATTAATAGTCACCCATCCAAACTCTGGTTCAGCGTAGTGTTGCTTAGCTTCGGTGCTCTGAAGAGAAACGGTGTATCTAACATTTCAAACCGTTTGGTCAACTCATGACCTAGCGCAATGTTGCTTAACTTCAGTGAGCTTACGAGAACCGGATATGATTAGGGTCATTTTAATAAG
Source organism: Lednia tumana (assembly GCA_003287335.1). Taxonomy (NCBI): domain Eukaryota; kingdom Metazoa; phylum Arthropoda; class Insecta; order Plecoptera; family Nemouridae; genus Lednia; species Lednia tumana. The sequence goes on from QKMV01001271.1 coordinate 1,021, forward strand.
TTTCCTTAGCCTTGAGTTAAGCGCTATTCCTAGGATTAAATTTCTATCGCTGTGGCAACAGCCAATCACACGCACGAAATTAATTCTGTTTTTGATGAGTTTCTTTTTAACTAAAGGTCACGAAAAGTTGGAATTCAGACTCTTATAGCCGGTTTATCAGTGGCCTGTTAAGAATCGGAAGGTCCGTTAACTTGTTATCACTATCGCAACAGCCAATCAGATGCCTTGATTATTAAATTTTTAAGACCCATGTCTTCTGTCTAATTTCAGCACTAGTTTTATAAAAAACTGCTAATTAACGGAGTTAAGCTGCTGAAAACTTCTAACAAACCAACTGCCAACGTTTCGCTAACCTTGCTGAAAGCTTCTTCTGGGAAAGTTTGTTTGTTAGAAGTTTTCAGCCGTTTAACCCAGTTAATTAACTTTTTTTTTGAGATGCCTTGATTATTTTTCTAGCGGGTCGTCAAGATTTAATGGGCCAGTGAAAAGCTGGCCCTCACTGGACTGTCAGTTTAGTTCCTCGCATGTCCACAGACGCGCTCCGAGCTGAACGAGCTGAAGATCACGCGAGATAGGCTACGCGCCGACTATCTGCGCGCTACCAACGAGTCCGGCCTGCTCACTAAACCGCAGCTGCTGCGCGACTTCGAGAAGACTGTGGACGATCGGGACGTGCTGCGTGAGCAGCTGGCGCAGGTCAGTGCTGTCAAATAATTGACTGTCTGTACACTCTTTGCACTGGGAGAGCACACTTTTCCACCAGGGGCGATGGTGGCAATCAACACAAGAAAGTATGGCTAGAGGGTATTTTTAATGGGAGAGCACACTTTTCCACCAGGGGCGATGGTGGCAATCAACACAAAAAAGTATGGCTAGAGGATCTATTTACTGGGAGAGCACACTTTTTAAAAATTTTAAAAATTTGTGGTTCTCGCCTTGGTGACGAGGATGGGATTTCCCTAAGTGTGCACGACTGGGAAAACCCAGCTGTTTTTCAGTTTTAATTACTGCAGCTAAACCAAAATAAGCAGGAACACCAAACTTGGTTAACTCCAAGAGAATCTAACTGGCTTTCTAAAATAATGTGTACAACATTTTTAAATTCATCAATTTTTAGAAAAACCTGATTGAAGTTGAAAAAATGATAAAATTCCACTTAAAACCAGGTTTTTTGAAAGGTTAATAAAACAAAAATTTCCAATACATCTTTTCAATAAGCCAGCTAAATTTTATTGGAGTTAACCAAGTTTGATGACTCTGCCATTTATATATTAGCTGCAGTAACTAAAAGTAACTACAAATCTGATGTGTTTTTAACCTGCATCCCCCTCCACCTTAAGAATGTAATAATTAACCCACGTAATTTGGCGTGCCATTTTGCAGGTGCAAGCGACATGCACTTTAGAGAAGCGTCACCTGGTTATGATCCGTGAAGCCATCGAGAAGAACGCCGTGGTGGAGGTGGAGGTCAAGAAGAAACCCAAGCGGACCTACATGGACTTGGTCAACAGTCGTATCGAAGATCAACGCGCGAAGCGGGCAGCTGCTAGACAGAGAACGTCGTTGACGAAGCAAGAAGACTCGGGAGTGTTTCAGCTATAGGAAACGAGGCTCTGTGCACTCGGGTTTCGATTTGATGCACTAGGCGTTCTTTTTATTTTGGTTTGTGTCCGAGTGGTTGTCGGATAGGCAAGGAGATTTTATGCGTACGTTTTTTAAATATTTATATCGTACTTACTAGTACTTTTTGTATTGTCGGTTTTTTGGCTCTACCTTGATCGATTTCGGTCCTGGAAAAGAACTGAGCAGGTTTTAATGCAAAATAATGTTTCCATTGAGCTGCAAGTTTCTCATTTTTTAGATTTACTTTTGTACGGGGCTACGTTGATACTAGGAGAGAAAAGTATTGTCAGGAAAAGCATTTTGCCGGAGTTTGGCTGGAGTTCAGATTTTACTGCTGTGTGTTTGGGGCGAGGGGATAAAAAAATGGGGAAAGAGAGTAATGAGCGAAATGGTGAACACAAACCCCAGCTGTAGAAACATCATTCAAAATTTAAATCTTTATTTTTCACGAATTCAGTGGCGTTTGATGAGTACAAAGAAAATAGTAACAATATACACAAAACAGAAAATAAGATGTAATGACAATGATGATGAGGTAAGATATAAATTACAATTAAAACCGGGCTCATATTTAAAATATATGTCCCGAAAGTATGGCGGATATCTGGAATTTTTTCCCTGAAAAAGGGCACACCAAAACTAGCGAGATATTTGTACGTCAAGGAAATTATCTAATAATGTCTATCATGGCGCTGGTTCTGAACTCACTGCACAATTTAAAGAATATCTGCTTCCTATTCTGAGAACAAGTTTAAAAAAAATTGATTCACAAACTGAGAACTGAAAGCTAACCAGAATTGTGGAAACTTCCGCAACGTTTCATTGAGCTTCTGAAGCAGTAGTAGGCATACTTCAAAGATTAAGAGCTTATGCTTTTTCACGGAAAGCAAAGCTGCTGAACTAGGAAAAGCTGGCAAAGTTTTTCCGATCTTGCTTCAACATTCATTACGTGGTTTGTGAATTACTACAACTAGAACTTAAACTAACAGAACTCATTATTCGCAAGTTTTTTGATCACTTTTACGCTACCTACTGTGAATAAGAAACGTATTACAGAGGAGGTATAAAACACATTAAAGTTCCTGAATTTTTAAATAAATCGGTTACTGTTTGATTCTATAAATGGCTCATTTAGCCAAACTCTTAGTCAGAAAATAGTCACGTTATAAGATATACAGAAACGACCTATCAATTGACATCATTGAAGATGCTTTAGCTTGCTTTGCTCCTTTACATACTTTTATGCGCACAAAAAAATTGAAGACGAAATCATCACCGTGGTTTTGTAAGTTGTTAGCAGGAACTGTTTATAAAACGACAGTCAGAAGAGACTAATTAACACTGTTACAACTACACATTGCTTGGTGAGTTAATCCAGCAAAATATATGACTAGATTACGTAAAAGCCGCCATATTTGTGTTCTTGGCTCGAAAAGTAGCAGCGCATGTATTTCACCAATTGAGGCCAATTGCCAATTGATGGCCAACTAGCCGCTGGCCGACTAGCCCTCATCGCCTAGAATATCTTCCAGGATGGTCTTCTCAATCGTCATTGGCTTCGTATACCAAGCAGATCAAAGCGTTTTGAGTCAAACTGCGTCGAGTTAAACCACTTTCAAATAGTTGAACACCAACAGACTTCAAAGAGATTGGACGAAATCGATTCAAAAGCGCTTTCATATTAAAAATAGCTGATTGGTGAGCGGAAGTATTTTAACTAACGTCAAATCCCAATTGGTATGACTGGTCATGAGATGTAGCTGATTGTAATGCAATTTGACAATTTCAATGCAGTTAACCAACCAATTAATACGCTTTTTAAAAAAACTGTTAATAACTGGGTTAAACTGCTGAAAACTTAACTGAAACAGCAGTTTAACCCAGTTATTAACAGTTTTTTAAAAAACTATAGTGCTGAAATTAGTCAGGAGATATGAGTCTCAAAAATTTTATAATGAGGACGTGTGTTTGCGGTATCTGCTGGCACTCCATTGGATGAAGTGGTACCTATGGTGGCACCATAAGTGGAATTTCTCATAATACAAAATAATCCTCCTCTGCAACTGAATAATCTCATATAGACTGTTGATTTCAAAAAATATTTTTTTCTATCAATCTAATGGATGTTTCTTGTTACCAAAGATCTTACAATATATTAACTCTTTTGTTACTTTCTAAAGCTGCTAGTTGCTACTTTTTTGTCCTAATTAAATTTTTACCCAAAGAAAGTTTCAGTTTCTAGCACTATGCGAAACATTGAACTATCACACCATCGATTACCGCAACGTAAAATACATCACGCATTCGACGCTGAACGTTCTGGCAAGCACCTTGACAAACTTTTGGTAGTGCACGAACGAGTCCTTGAGAGCGAGCTCCTTGTTCCGTAGATCATCCCATTGGCCGTCCATTTGCTTCCTGCGTTCGCTCTGTTCCTTGCGCTTCTCAGCGAGCGCTCGTTCGGCCGCTGCCAGCTCGCGGCGCGCCACCGCAAGCTCCGCAGCGGGGGACGCTCGGGCCAGATCCCATTCAGGCTTGCGTCTGGAAACGGGGCATAAGTAGGCGTTCCAGTCTATCGTAGTGCAACAAACTTGAGTCAGGGTAGGTCATGCCTTTAGGATTCAAAAAAACTATTTATTAACTATAATGATTACAATTTACGGTTTGTGCTCTGTTTTTATTGTTTATTTTATAATTTTTATTGTAACAACGTTTCACCAGTGGTGGCACTGGCATCTTCAGGCTTTGTTTAAAAAATGTTGTCTTTTTTCTAACAAAGAAAAAAAATTATTTAAAGAAATTGTTTTTCTTTGTTAGAAAAAAGACAACATTTTTTAAACAAAGCGTGAAGATGCCAGTGCTACCACTGGCGAAATGTTGTTACTATGAAAATTATAAAATAAGCAATAAAAACAGAGCACAAACCGTAAATTGTAATCATTATACAAGCAACGGCTCTGAAAGCCTACAACATTCTATTAATTAGCTGGGTTAAACTGCTGAAAACTTCTAACAAACAAACTGCCTTGTGACTAGGCACAAACAAACTAGTGCTGGCATTAGACAGAAAACATGAGTCTTAAAAATGTAATGTCTTTAGGATGTTTGTACCTTTTCTGCACTCAAATCAGTTAGTTGTCTACACATGTTCGGCCATACATTGACGGTAGCAGCGTCTACAGTCTATACAGTGAGAGAGCACACTGCATTACACCCACAAAATAGTAGCCATACTTTCTTGTGTTACTTGCCACCATTGTCCCTGGCAGAAAAGTATGCTGTATGTCTACCTGTAACTCTATGTCAATGATAGGCAATTGAATTATCTGTTGTCACATTTTTTTTAAATTTCGTCTAAATTTCCGCCGCACACATAGCTTACCACGGTATAAGAAAGCCGAGCGACCCCATGGGATGTTTAAAAAGCGATTATTAAAATTGACGGATTCACATACAGTGCTCAGTTTAGGGAAATTGAAAAAAATGATTTTTTGTAGGCCAGTGGTTTATTGTGAGGCAGGGAAGACAAGGGAAAGAGTATTAAAATCTAATACTATAATAATAATCTATACCTAAATCTAAAAATATAACAAGCCATATATTTGGCTTTAAAAGTTAGTTCCTTGTCCCGGGAAAGAGACTTTTTTTAAAGATTTTTGGACTGGACTGTAGGTGCCAGCCAGAAGGCAGGTATCTACAGCTCCTGACTAGAACAAAGAATTAGTGAACGCTTTCGCAAATAATTAACTCAACAAATTATCTAATAGTAGATGATTTTAAAATGTGATGCAACGGCAGATCCCTGTGATTCTTATGACTGAGGCTAGAAGCTATGTTAGAAGTAAAAAAATATACTAGCTCAACGAATCCTTTCCAAGTAACTTACCTGGGTAGCGCTTCATTCTGCTTGGCGATAACATATTCTTCAACGGCTAATTCGGGGGCGTCAAACAACGGGCCCAATCCTCTCTCAGTTAGCTTTATGTGGCTCCCGCTCATCTTTCATTAGCAAAAACAACTGTGGCTTGTCAAGCTGTCTAATCAATAATGATTTGTTTGTAGGTAACCATGGAACTTGGTAACTAAGTGCTAACAGCTTTGCTCGAACAATTTATCAAATGTAATCATTCTTTGGTGTTATGGTAATCCATCTGTTCAACAATATTGTTGACAATGCTCCTAACGTGTGAACCTGGCACCTCCACCATACACGAAGACGTTGCAGCTTGCAAGCTAAAAACTCCAACACTGTTTGTTAAAACATTGGAATTCGGAACCAAAACCATATAAGATACGGGAAAACCTTTATTGTATGAAGGAATTCAGAAACATACCAACGGCAATAAATAGTATTTACTGTTTAGTCATTCTCATTAGGCAAGCCAGTAGCTCATCCAGATTTTCCAAAGTCCTGCCCGCCTTCGTAAGATATCAACAGGGTTTCAACATTTATTTTTAGCGCCCGTTCAAACTGGCACAAAGAAGTGAATTATTCAGACTTTGAAAATAAACGTAGCAATGGACCATCAATCCCAGTACCTAAAGTTTAATATTCCACGGTTTAATCGTCTCTGAGCATAGGATGTAAGTCAAGTTTCAAATAATTTTGTTATCGCGTTCAGCTCACATCAACCGGCGGCGTGCGATTTGACATTCCGCATCTTACAGTCTCTTTTAATTTTAAATGTGGCAGTGATTTCATTGCCATTTTCGTCTAAATGTTTCTTCTCGTTGACTTCACCATAGACTACACCCTAGTTTAGTAAGTAAAGTATTAACCCAAGTATTAACTGTATGTGAGAGGAATGGATATGTAGTGAATAGTCTGGCATTAGTTCATTTTTTTCGAAAATTGCAAATAGGCTTAGGCCAACGTTGGTTTCCAATAGGAACTCGTATATTAAGAGCTTGACAATAAAGATTTTGATTGTAATTGATTGATTTTAATCGAATCGAATCATCGCCCAATCAAAAAATTTATGTTGTAGCTACCCTGCTCAACTCCTGGGTTTGCGGCTACCGACGCCCCAGCAAGGCGATGCGGGCTGCGTAAAGCACTTTGAAGTGGCGTGAAGGTGGCACCTGTATCAGTGTACTCAATTCGGAACTCAGCTGTCCATGTCAATTTGTCTAAGTTTTGGTTAAAATCAAATATTACGGTCTCTTTGTTTAAAATTCGCACGATACGCTTTTGTCACATTTTTATATCTGCAAGAGAGTTGTTCACTGGGCGGTGTTCTTTCCCACAGAACATACGTTAAATGGCACTTGCTTATGATCAACAGCTTACCACCAGAGTGTAATCAAGAACATTCTAGGGAAGTGGCCCAAAAAGCCCAGGTGCGGATAATGAATTTCCTACGTTAAGAGATTTCCTATTCTAGAAAATAAGTGCATTAGCTTTATTGCCGTTGCCTTGATTAATAAGGGAGCATCTTCCATTTATGGTCAGATTGCGAAAAATCAAGGGTTAGGAAATTACCACCCATGTTCTATATGTTCTGTGACATGCATTCCGTACTAGTTTATAAGCTATGTGCTGAAGCGATCCTCTAAGCGTGACGAAACATTATCATGAAACATTCTCAAATACTTAGGGTGAAAATTTAATTCAGATAATCTTTTCAGGATGAACTTTGCTCAAGGAATACCAAGCTCATCTGAGCCACCGGGGCCAAATGTTTGTGGCCAGTCATTTGTGCCTTTGCCGCTGGCAAGCAACGTGGCTGATATAAATGGAGCAGCATGGCTGCACACAACTCCTGCCCAAATGCCGTGGGGCATCAGTCAGCCATCAATCGTGCGATTCACGGGCGAGCCCTTGGAAATGGGGCATATTAACTATGGCTATAGCCATCGCAATCCACCTTGCATGCACTTTAAACGCAAGATTGAGCCTGAACTGGAAGCTATGTAAGTTTCTGATACTCTATATGTGTGACAAACATACACGATACCATACACCATACATAACACCATACCTACCTAGTTGAAACTTGTAGTCTCTGCAGGATTCAGAGAAGCTGCCTAGGGTTCTTGCAATGGATGATCCACTGTTTGTTTCTTTTTCAGGCCGTGTACAAAGCTTCATATTACGGAAGAAAAGATGGCTGCGCACATGAGCCAGCTTCAAATCACTTCCGACGCATCTTCACAGGAACGATATCAATATTTGGAAACCGAGCCAATGTGTGCAGATCAGCAGACTAAAGCTTCAACCTCTAAAGTAGAAGATGCTAAAAAATTGCAACGTCTTTTTATTTCCGAAGAAATTAAACGCTTTAAAGATGAAATTCTTCCCTCCGCCATTCTTTGCAAGCTGTGAGTACGAGCACTAACTGAAAATTTCAGTATCCCGCCCCCCCCCCCCCTCCCCATTAATTTATACTTGTGACATTTGACATTTTGCCGCATTAAGAACGGAATTGGAATTACAAAGTGATAAAAGACTTCGCAAACAAACCCCCTACGAGGAGTAGCACGGAATAACCGGTAGTCAGTTTTTTTTTTAAATTTTGTGTTCAGTTCCAGCATTCAGATTTTTTTTGAATAGATACCTACTTCAGAACCTAGATTTAAATAGAAGTTTTGCTTCAAAAATGTCTTTCTGCTTGGCTCAGATGGCAGAGCAATAAACTCTAAATCTGCAGGACTAGGGTTCGATTCCTCAAGCAGACAAAGACGTAAATATGATTATTTATCCATGTCAAGCTAGCTTGGTTAATTGCTTTAAATTAGGATCATTTCTCATTTCAGAACCCACTTATTTATTGGATTCAAATGAAAATAAACGTTGCTGCATTTTTCTACTCACAATAACCACATCAACCAAGTTCCCTGGTTCTTATTTTAATAGTCTTATTGGACCTAGTTAAAACTGGTTTCCCAGAAGGGAGATGAGCTGAAGCAATACTGGAGATGACCTATTTTTATACCTAATACCCACCTATTGTAAGGGTTATACCTCTAGTAATGTGATCTGGTTGTATTGCAGGCAAAAGCCATCGACAGCTCTAATGCTGTGGCAGCCTCCAGCCGGGCTTCTCGATACCATCAAAGACACTGTGGGTGCTGCGACAGCTGCTCGAATGAATGCTGAGGAGGAGGACCGCCGGCGACAGCAGAGCCGCGACGAAGATCTGGGTGCGCCAGACAACAACAATTCAACTGCCATCGATCTCAATGCTCTCACCTCCCTGGGGTAGGTGCCTGCTCTAGCAGTTTAACGTTTTATAAGTTTAAGCGCTTTGCTGGCAACTATCTTCGGGCCGGTTGTTCAGTGGCCCTAAGCACGGAGCGTTCCATTGGCAAACAATTGCAGCATTAGGCTGGCTGCTGCTATGGCGATGACCATCACGAAAAAACTGGTCCATATTCTTTCCATAGCCCAATAAGAAATGAAGAGTCCGTTAGCTAGTAACCATTGCAGCCACAGCCAAAGATTCTAGGATATTTGGCCAGCAGTTGGTATCTAATATGTACCCACTATATTATGGGAGTAAGTTCAAAAATTCCAAGAAAAAAGCAGTGTTTGCTATCTATGAGACGTCTAAAGGCTGTGGCACCTACCTGCCAGTTTTCAGGACCGTCATCCTTTGTCAGTTCTCGCTTCTCATCTTTGCATAGCTATGTCCACTTTCCAGTAAGGATTTGGGTTTTGGTAGGGATTTGGGTTTTGGTAGGGATTTGCATTTGTGGATTTGGTAGGAGATTGATATATGTATATACTGCCACACCCTGAAAGTACATATATATATATCTTTCGGGGATAAACATCTTAATCTGTTGAAAAGAGCTTGATTTTTGTGAGGATTTTTTTTTGTCGTAAATGCTTCCCTGTATCGAACTGAACGGATGGCAAATGGTGACTAATGTTTCGGCAGCCGTCTTGGAAAATATCCTGGAAAACGGAGGAATTGCAAATAAATTTACACTCTTGCTTCTGACCAGATAATTTCACAAAATTTCGTTTCTTAAGGAACAAATTCACCCTTAATTGAATAAAAATATTTCGTTACCTTATTTGAGTAGTAAAACAGTGATTTTTTAAGGAGGGTATTTTTTGCATACAATTTTCAGGTTTGCATATTGGCAACAAAAATATGGCTCACACTTTCTTTAATTGCAACCATATTTTTGTTGTCATTTTCCAAACACAAAAAAATGTATGCTAATAATACACTCCTTAAAGACTCTCTATTTTACCTATAAAAACCTCAAATAAGGTAACGAAACATTTTTTACGATAAAGGGTAAATGTGTTACGAAACATACCCACTTTGTCAAATAAACTAGTGGGATGCAAAGCAAGGGTGTGAATTAATTCGTAACTTTTCCATTCTCATAAATTTTTTTCAAGAAAGCCTCGAGAAAATGTGTCCCCATTGACGATTCATTCATTTGTTTACAGGGAAGTGTTTAAGACCAAACAATTAATTTTGGCACAAAATTCAAGCCAAATATATGACTATCCTGCCTATTTAGTGAGACGAGTAGGCCAAAAGAGTAGCAAACATACTTTCGTATAGATACCTACCACTTGCACGTTCCAAATGGTCGCTTAATGTAACTAAACCCCGATAGCACCAAATTGGGTGTGTCTGGTTTGTACAAAGAAAACACCCTTTATAAAGCAAACAAATTATACTTGTAGTCATGATATTTTTACAAACAATATTATGATACGACAGTGGCTTTACCAAGTGCCACACTCTGTTAAAAAGCTTGTCAGCTCTAAAAATTCTCTAAAAATTTCCGTCAAAAATGTTAGTCGTCTACGTTAAAAATGAAGAGAATCTTCCTCTTCCATAATTTTGTACAATAATTCTCCCAGGGCTCCCAACGTTTTGCCAGAGCTCCCTATGCAATCTTCCGAGGTGAAATGATGCCTGTCCCTCAGTGGGTCAATTCATATACATTTTCTTAACCCTGCATAGCTCCGTGTTACGGTATCTAGCTGGGTGGCTCCATGGGGCTGCGAAGTTACGTCTGGGACAATTCACGAAATCGGGTTACATGTGAGCTATCGCAGTCAAATAACAATACATTTGTTAAAATGTGTGATTATTGACCAGTAACGCCACTTGAACTACAATATAAAACTAACCGATAACCGAGAGTTGATAAGAGCCAAACGTATTAAACTGACCACTAATCCTGCCAGAACCCTACCTCGAAGCAGGGCTAGCAAAGATTAGCGAGTCCGTCATCTTCATTACATTATTTACCGGTTTAAATTGTTTCGCTTCTTCTTACTGCCAATGGAAAAGTTTTAAAGGGTTGTTTAAGTGTATATAGTAATTATATGAATTACTGTACCATTCAGTATTAGTAAAGAAATTACTTATCTAGAAACCTGCTACGTGAATAGACGACTTGCAAAAGGGCTAAATAATCCAGAGTCAATAAGGCTAAATAAAAACGTATTCCCATAAAAAATGCATTGTCATACAAATTTTTATCGTCTCTGGAATGGCATAAGTGGCCTGTTCCCCAGGCGTAACTCTCACAGCCCCATTGAGCCACCCCCTATACCATAACACAGGGCTAAGCAGGGTTAAGAAAATGTACGTGAATTGACTCCCAGGTTGCTGGAGCGAAAGCCAGTAACCCCCCGCTGATTGAGTTGCATCGGCTGCTGGCTCTCATGGTGGGCAATCTGGTATCTCAAGTCCGTGCTGCTATCAGTGCTGCCGGGTTAGGGCAGTTGGCGCTAGTGGCATTGTGGTAATCGGTGTCACGGTTATCTTGTCCGTGACGGGCTGCCATGCGTTTGAAAATCATATGCTGCTCTCCTTTTTGGTCGTATTGAACGGGCTGCATTCGATTTCGGCTGCTGCTACAGCGACGAGGGGCTCTGTCTTGACCGGGTAGAGCTAGCGTGTCTTTCTTAAACAGAGTGTGGCCATTGGCTTTATCCGTGTGGATCAGAAATGGCAGATAGGCAAGTGGTCCAGAGGAATAGGTTGCACGAGTGACCTGGTTCCAATTGGATGCATTCGTGTAGACAAATATCACCTCTTAAATTCTTAAGAGTCATGTCTTCTGCCCAATTTCAGCACTAGTTTAAAAAAAAACTGTTATTAAATGGGTTTAACTGCTGAGAACTTCTAATAAACAAACTGCTAACGTTTTGCTAACTATACTGAAAGCTGCTTCGGGGCGATTGTCCGTCGAATGACCCTTTGATTGCCGAAGATTCCAATAGGGGGAATGCATCCAATAGGAACCAGGTCACTCGTGCAGCCTATTCCTCTGGACCGCTTGTCGATCTGCCATTTCCGATCCACACGGATAAAGCCAATGGCCTCACTCTGTTTGAGAAAGGCACGCTAGCTCTACCCGGTCATGACAGAGCCCCTCGTCGCTGTCGCAGCAGCCCAAATCCAATGCGACCCGTTCAATATCATCAAACAAGATTATCTTTTCCGTAACGTTCTGCCACGGATATGGTAGACCTATGCTGTTGTCCCTGTTGTTCATGAACGGAAATGGTTCGATTTCCACCGCCTCGTATATGGTGCGAAAGGTTTAGTTTCTGGCCGCAGGGAGAGACTTTATTCCCTCGTGATCAATCGCTGAGGTGCCGAGAGTGCCTCTCTTACTCAGTGAGGTCAACGGGGTGATGGTTTTCAGAAACACTGTTAATAAATGGTTTAACCGCTGAGAACTTCTAACAAACAAACTGCCAACGTTTCGCTAACTATACTGAAAGCTTCTTCGGCAATTGAGCGGTTAATCGACGGACAATTGTCCCAAAGAAGCTTTCAGTAAAGTTAGCGAAACGTTGGCAGTTTGTTTGTTAGATGATCTCGGCAGTTAAACCCATTTATTAACAGTTTTTCTGAAAACCATCACCCCGTTGACCTCACTGAGTAAGAGAGGCACTCTCGGCACCACAGCGATTGGTCACGAGGGAATGAAGTTTCTCCCTGCGGCCACAAACTAAACCTTTCGCACCATATACGAGGAGGTCAAAATCGAATCATTTCCGTTCATGAACAACAGGGACAACAGCATAGGTCTTCCATATCAGTGGCAGAACGTCAGGGAAAAGATAATAATAACCCCGTCAAGCCCCACGCCGATACCACCAGCGCAAACTGCTGCTCCCGACAGATTCTAAGTAGCAGCTGGCAAGCCGCCCCGACGTGAGATATCAGATTGCCCACCGTGCCAGCGGTAGAAGGAGCGGCAGACACCTTTGACAAGGATTACAAATGTTAAGTCATATACACAGCTAGTAGTAACGTGAAGAATATTAGTATTACTTCACAAACACCTGCCTACTCCAGAACTCGAACCCTGGACCTCTGGCTTACATGGCAATTACTCTAACTGAGTTAAGCAGGGCTCGATATTTCTGAAATGAATTGAATAACTATGAGTGGTAGATCTCACAAAGAGAATGTAAACCAAAAGGCTTCGAATTTTTTTGATTTGCTTTGAATTTCAAAGCCTCTTGGTTTAAATTCTCCTTGTGAGTCTACTATTCATAAGTATTATATTCACTTTCGAAATTTCGTACCCTGCTTAGCTCAGTTATCAGAGCAATTGCCATGTAAGCAAGAGGTCCGGAGTTGGAGTCCTCGAGGAGGCAGGTATTTTTGAAGGGATATTAATATTATTCAAGGCGGATGCCTGTCTTCCCTTGAAGATGGATGAGTGAGCTCTGCCAAAACGTCGAGCAACACTTGTCGAGCAACAAAGCATCACAAAAAGGCTCTGGAAACCAAACAATACTATTTTAAAATATCTTTTAATATTATTTTCTAGATCCAATCACTCTGTACCAACTCCTTCTGAAGACGACATGGAGCTGTGATTTAATCGTTGGTGATGTGTGCCGCGCTACCCCAAGGGTATGGGAATCTCCAAGACGCAGATCTACGTTCATGTCATTGAGGCGGCTCTCACGATACGGCCGACGTCAAAGCATGCATACGCCCATGCTCATTCATGTATTGTGTACTGTACCGTCAATAAATATTCATAATATCTTCTCACATCATTTTTGAGCACCTTTCAATTGTAATTTTAGGCTTGTGGATGGCCACTAAAACTTCTTAGCTCCCCGTTCAAACTTCGTTGAAAACAGACAAGACTGTCAACGACGGCTCGGCTGCATAACGATTCTCACCCGGGCCAAATAACAAAGAGGTAATGCCGACTAGGCCTGGCCTGCAGAGCCGCTAGCTTCACCAGATTAAAAAATAGACCTTAATTTTGTCGTCGATAGGTATAGCCAATAAACTAACGTCAAGCATTCGCATTTGCGATTGGTTACACACGAGTGTGCACGCACTAAACCGGAGAGAGGCAGCAGTTGTTTTATCATGGTAAACCAAAGATATCTCAATACTTCTATAGAGGCATGTAGGACCTACTATTGAAGTATTGAGATGTGTGCGAGATATTTACTCTCTCTCCCTCTCTCTCTCTCTCTCTCTCTCTCAGAGTGCACTCAGTGTGGACTGATGCATGCAATTCGAAAATGCCGTTATCTGCCCCTGTTTTTCACCCGCCTTCCCCGCTAGGAATGTTTTAAGCTTGTCAGTCTTTGTCTCCTACTGGTTCCCACTCGCGATGTGGCCGAATCAGCACGATATCTTCCTCTGAATCTGTCTCGTCTTCGTCTTCATCGAAGTACGGCCGCGTTACTTCTTCTGACCCACCTGGAATGGAAACAAACATGAATCTCGATTGTTCGTGCGTTAAATACCTATTTCGTTTTGTATTTCTTAGCCAAATGCTAACATCTTGTGTGGGTACACTCAAGAAACCATACATTGGCCATACACAGGAAATGCCCCACCCTTCCGGCTAGTCAGGTAACAAGAGAGCTGATGACCTGGATCGAACACGGGACCCTCGTTGGCAGGTAGATGAAAATTCAGTGCACTTTCAACCTTAGTTCAGGGTCCATCTTGCTGTTGAAGTGCAGTTAAAGCAAAGTGAATCCGACAGTCTCCAGATCCAAATCTAGCTACAGCCCATGACAACAGGGTCTGAACTTGTATGGCTGCTATCCCTCTAACATATTCTTTCCCTCTACAGTGCCATTTAATTTCTCCTTCCTTTGATAATACCAGCTCAACCTAGGCTCGGCCCAAAATCAATACTTAGCGATATCAAAAGTATGAGCAGAACTGATTAAAAGATTAGGTCGTTGTAATGCGGGAATATTTGTGGAAAGTAGGCGTGGGGTTTATTTTAAATGTGAAACAGACTGTACTTGGACTTGTAAACTATCGGCCATCTTCTTACCTCTGATCGGAGCTCGGAAAAGCTCCGTTTCCTTGTCGTCATCATCATAGTACGCAACGCCGTGCTTCTGCGGCAGGAGCGAGAAGTCGTAATTGAACTTGTGCTGCCGCCTACGCTGACAGCAAGCGTAGCAGCAAACTCCCAGCGCCACAATCAGCAGGCAAATACAGCCTGCGGAGAGACAGAAATAGGTTGGCTCATTATTCTTGTCACGGCATTTCTTATTAGTCTTTCAAAACAATTGTTAATAAATGGTTTTTTTTGAAAACTAGTGCTGAGATTAGGCAGAAGACATGAGTCTTAAGAACTCATTAGTCTTGTCAGTTAAAACTTTTAGCAATTTCTAATAACAACTGCAGCGAAAATCCCCAAACTCCTGGAAGATTTTGTTCTCATTTTGAAAAAAAAACATCAATTTTTCATTTTTTATATTTGTTTTTCAACATTCTACAATACCTGAAAATGTTTGATCATTGGCGCACCTCTAGTGGCAGGGTATAGCAGCTAGGGTGGCATAACATTTTTAATTTAGTATCATTTGTTGAATACAACCTGCCTTTAAATTGGAGAATAAAACCTCTCATTTATACGTATTACAAGGAATAAACTTTTAAAGCCAAATACACAGCTAGTTATAATTTTAAGAATATTAAAACCACTTCAAAAATACCTGCTTACCGGGCAGAGCATTTGCCCGGTAAGCAAAAAGTCCGGGGTTTCAGTCCTCGAGTAAGCAGGTATTTTTGAAGTGATTTTAATATTCTGAAAATACGTAGGTACTATTTTTTAAAAAACTGTTAATAACTGGGTTAAACTGCTGAAAACTTAACTGAAACTAAACTGCCAACGTTTCGCTAA
>QKMV01001272.1:0-16760 GCA_003287335.1 Lednia tumana
TGGTCCACCGCAATGTTGCTTAACTTCGGTGATCTCACGAGAACCGGTGTATCCAACATGCCAAACCGTTCGGTTCAGGGGACCTTTGTTTTCTCTAAACTCTGAGGGCGATGAAGGCTTTTTTAATCGTAATTTCTCGTTTCTTCCCTACACCAGTTGAATACGTGTTTCATAGCAACTAGTCACATTGTTGGAGAAAAAATAACTGGGTGACTGGATAAATAGCCACTTGTTATTTACAGAGATAGAAACCGTTTTTTTTGGATATTTTTTTAATGGTGTTTACCTTTTGAAGTTTTGTAAGATATACTACGCTCATCCAACAACGTGTTCATATTAAGCGTTATGTCGAAGCCCTAGTAGAATATATGTGCTATTAAAATTTTAAGACTTATGGTCTTCTGTCTAATTTTAGCACTAGTTTTCAAAAAAACTGTTGGTAAATGAGTTAAACTGCTGAAAACTTCTAACAAACAAACTGCCAAAGCGTCCCTAACAATATAGAATGCTTCCTCGGACAATCGACCCGAGGAAGCTTTCAATATAATCAGCGAAATGTTGGCAGTTTGTTTGTTAGAAGTTTTCAGCAGTTAAACCCATTTAATAGCAGTTTTTTGGAGAACATATTGATGTTATTAAATTTTTTAAACTCTTGTCTTCTGTCTAATTTCAGCACTAGTTTAAAAAAAAATGTTAATAATAGACGAAGAAGTTTTCAGAAGTTTAACCCAGTTATTAACAGTTTTTTAAAATATATAGATGTTTTTAAAAAACTGTTAATAACTGGGTTAAGTTTTCAGCAGTTTAACCCAGTTATTAACAGTTTTTTTTAAAACTATAGTGCTGAAATTAGTCGGGAGATATGAGTCTCAAAAATGTAATATATAGATGTTCTTTGAATCGATACATATTTTGTGCAGTGTATATTGGCAATCGAAATCGGCTGCAATTCATTTTCAATCAATCATGTTGCCGCGAGCAATTTGTTACAATTTGAAGGGAAAGTTGCGCCGTGATTGCCAATTACCTTCACTAAGGCTGTGAAACAATTTTTTCTCATAAACTCTTCGCGATCATTTATTTTCTCATACGATATCAAATCAATTTATAAAACTATTTCTTCATAACCGATCACATTTTTATAATTGTAGTATTACCTAAACAGTTATCCACACATCTAGGTGTATTATTTACCTAGCCTTTACTGTCACCTGAGGTTTCAAACGTAACCAATGCGCAGCAATCCATCACATGCACACTATCTCATTATCATGTTGATTCCATGTATTAATCTTCGAGATAACTTTCATTAGCCTCTCAGATAAATGTTAACCATGAGTCAATATTCACAGCACGTCATTGGTTGACGTCAAGATGTTAACTACTTGATAACCGCTGATGGCAATCCTGAAGTCGGTAGCACTTTTAGGTACTGTAAGTTAGCACCTGAAGATGCTAACTTCGGTGCTATGTTTTGTTTTAGCTACCTGAGTTGAGCACTTATCGGCTGGTATGATTTTTTAAATAAATTACCGAACAAAAACCCGTCCATTTCTTAATTAAGCTTTCGCCTAGACCTCCCTAACGATGATTGAAATGTGACTAGATAGCATTTTCAAAGACAACCCCCTACTTGACAGTAAAATAAACGACATATGAATATGAGAAAATAAACAGTCTCGTTGTCAGGCTAATGACCTGTAGCCTTCACGGGTTGCGCAAGAAAGCCAGGGGCCCTAGGCTAGGGTGGACAGCTGGTATGAAATAGCCTGTACAGTCTTCAAGATTTGCGCAACACATTGCCAAGGACACTAGGCTAGGGTGGAAAGCTTGTACGAAATAGTGTGTGTAGAGAAGAATATTAATACCACTTCAAAATACCTGCCTGCCTGTAGTCTGTGTAGTCTTAAAGATTTGCCACGAAAGCCTAGACTAAGGTGAAAAGCTTTTAAGAAATAGCCTGTATACCATTCAAGATTTTGAAAGCCAGGGACCCTAGGCTCGGGTGAAAAGCTTATAAGAAGCAGCCTGTATGTATTCAATATTTTAACAGCCAGGGTTCCTAGGCTAGGGTGGAAATCTTATAAGAAACAGCCTGTATAGTATTCAATATTTTAAAAGCCAGGGATACTAGGCTAGGGTGGAAAGTCTATAAGAAACAACCTTTTTTAGTAAGATTTGCGCCAGAAATCCAGGGACTGAAAAGCTCATCAGAAAAAATGTGCAAGATACATTGCGCAGGATCAGGTCTGTACACGTAAAAATTTCCGAAGCCTCAGGGGAGACAAGGTAGACACTGTCTACCCGAAAAATCAGGATACCGTACCTTTTTGTAATGAACACTGTATAGCTGCTTTTTAATTTTGCAGAGCTGTTTCGCGTTTGAATGCGTTAACAAGCACAGTTCACCCTTGTCCCCAGCTGCTTGGTGGTTAGCGTTAGTTTTGAGTGGACATTTGCGCGTGTGATTTATTAAAGATCTGATTAATTACCTTAATTATCGACATGGAAGTGTACGTAGCGCTAAGGTTGACGAGTAATTGATATTGGCAACTTTGAAGGTAATAAAACTGGAATTATTTCATGATCGACATAGAAGCATGACTAGCACATTCATGAAAATGTTTTCTTTCTCCCCACGTGACATACTCGCGTTTCGTCACTGCAATGGACAACCGACAACGGACAACGGACAACGGACAACGGACAACAGACAACAGACAACGGACAACGGACAACGGACAATCAAACCACGCAAGGAACAAATCGAAGATGACTGACTTTCCAACGTTCCACTCATTATTTACTGACGAACTACCCGCCAGCTGAATTCACTCTGATGACATTAATTTTCAATCGAATCATGGCTGCCAACTCGACGGCAGCACGCACCTACCATTTGAAATCACTGGCACAGAGAATTTCCGTCAGGTTATAACTGTAATTTCACCGTGGGGCTGTGACAATGCTGCATGATTCATTGTTATGTAAAACATGTGGTTTGTACTTGACTTTACTGCATTTTGTCTGATTATTGATTATCATTGGTTCGGAGAAGACATGCAATTTGGATATTGTGATAAAATATTCCATCCACAATGGTTTTTTCAATTATGTTTGAAAAGCTTGACGTAATGAAGGTTGTGATTATAGTGGCGCTTGGTCAGTGGTATGTGACTGAAAATTGGCCTCGTTTTCCGTAATGTGATGGAAAAGCGTTTGACGATGTCTGTAACTCAAGTGAAGTCTAAAGAATATTCTTTTTTTTTTTAACTGTTAATAACTGGGTTAAATTGCTGAAAACTTCTAACAAACAAACTGCCAACGTTTCGCTAACCTTGCTGAAAGCTTCATCTGGGCAAGCTATATAGCTTGTATATGTAGCTATATATTGTATATGTAGCTATATAGCTTGATGAAGCTTTCAGCAAGGTTAGCGAAACGCTGACAGTTTGTTTGTTAGAAGTTTTCAGCAGTTAAATCCAGTTATTAACAGTTTTTTTAAAAGACGCTTCTCTCGCCGGCTCGTTCCCAAAAGCGCTCCGACCCCCGAAACCCCATGCTGACTTGTTGCCGCTTGCAGGGTGACGTCGGTGTGGAGCGCGGAAGCGCGCTGTGACCTGGCAAACGGGGTCGTCAAGATGTCGCCACTCACTCCCGACGAACAGTCTGCGGGCCGAGCCTCGCGCAAGGCCATCACCGAGGACTACGCTCAACGCCGGGGTGTCATCGTCGGGGACACGTCCATCTTGCTGCGTGCGCAGGTCATGATCGGCAGGAAGTACACCATCGGTTCACAAGCTGCCGTCACTCTAGAAAAGCAGGTGCGTTGGATGGGGCGATGTTAAATTACTGGTGACACTCGAAATAGTAATATTACTGGTTATTTTAGAAAGTTTTGGATATTAATGGAATAAGTACGAATACATTGATAATAGGCGAATTGATGACAAGGGCTACAAATTTAAAGCCATTTATGCTTTTCCTTTTGCTTACTTATTACGTACATGATGCTGCATAGCATTGCCAAGTTCCAGTGCAATCTTTGAAAAATGTCGAAGCCTCTTGGTTCAAATTCTTCTTGTGAGATCTACCGCTCGTACAGATTAAAATCACTTCCTAAATGCCGTGCCCTGCTTAAGTCAAATGGTAGAGCAGTTCCATGTAAGCGAAACGTCCGGGGTTCGAGTCCTTGGGTAGGCAGGCATTTTTGTAAAGATTGTAATGTTCTTCCAGGCTAACAGATAATTTTATCTATTATTAAAAATTCAGGGGTATCAAAGAAAGAGAAAATATTATGCACTTTTAATTTTTTTTTGTGAACACCTACGGAGGAGCCTGCTCGCCCTCGTAGTAACTTTGATGAGTTTTTTAATGAGTAGGCTTTTTTAAATTGGTGTCATAAAAAAAAGAGTTCAATTTTACGTGAAGAATGTTAAAATCACTTCAAAAATACCTGCCTACTCGAGGACTCGAACCCCGGACCTTTTGCTTTCACTTAGCTAAGCAGGGTACGATATTTCGGAAGCAAATTTAACTAAGAGTGGTAGATCTTTGTCAGTTTCAATTTTATCTCTTTGATTGGCCAATTTATAACACCTCGAGTCTAGATGCTTGGTAGATCAACACTACTACTGAAGTACCGACATGCAAGCAAAGTTTTCAAGCAAAATCCTTCGACGGTTCCTCTCGCAATACGCCGAACACTCTACCACCACCGTTCTCGTCTCGTTTCCAGTGGGCGGCGATCACTTCGCCGTTTGCGCTCCAGGCAACGGTGCGCGACATCTCGGTCCACGACGCTACGTTCGTGCGGTACAAGACGGTGGACGAGGTGTTCCCCGTTGGCAGCGTCTGCTTCATGCTCACGCCGGGCAGCCTGTACGGACACATGGGGGTGGTGGCCGAGGGCGGAAAGGCCGGCCGCATCCAACTGCATTTGGTGGAGTGCGCCGAACCTGATCTCACAGGTGCTAAACAGCTGCTGGCCAAAGTGCGGACCACGTACATGCAGGGTGAGTACCGGAAACGTGGAGGCGATGCCTGCTATCGGTATGGAGGGATAATAAAAATTATTCGGAACGTGCCAACCTTGTTTTTTAAAGCCGAACCGAACATGGAATCGAACCTTTCTTGAAGTTCCGAGGAAAACGAATGTTGCTGCTAAGAATAAAAGAAATTTGGCTGGACATTCTAGTGTTAAATGTTTTCATGAAATTCTTTACGCCTGAGTCATGAAATTTAACACGCTTGGTGCGGAAAATTAGCTGTAATTTCCCGAAAAATTTGATTTTAAAATTTTCATAAAGTAATTGCAATAATAGGAATGAGCTGCTACACATTTTATTTACTGCCAAAACTGACTTACGTAATTCACAACAAAAGTAATTTTTTGTAAATGTTAAAAGTTTTCTAACTTAACAGGTTCAGCTAAAAAATGAGTAGCGTATGGTATTTTCTTGTGATTATTTTGCGTGCATAAGGATCAGTAAGTATTTAAAAAAAGAGGTAGTTACTAGTTGCTAGTTGCGCAATGTTGCTTCACTTCAGTGATACCCCGAGAACCAGTGTATCCAGCATACCAGACCGTTAAGTAATCCATGACCCAGTGCAATGTTGCTTTACTTCAGTGACATTCCACAAAACCCTAGTGTATCCAGCATGCCTGACTGTTCGGTAATCCATGACCCAGTGCAATGTTGCTTCACTTCAGTGACATTCCGCAAAACCCTAGTGTATCCAGCATGCCTGACTGTTCGGTTAGCCCCTTCTCTTATTGCCGTGGCGCTGACCGTATGCCCGGGCTAGGTTCTGCTGCGGGCGCAAGGCTGGGCATCAGCAGCTTCCTGATGTCTCGTGTGACGGGCAACTTGTTTGTCACAACTTGCACGACGCCCGGGGAATTTTCCCCGGCGCAGCATCGACCCAACGTCGGACTCAGCCTCAAGTTCACCAAGCGCAACGAGGAGGTGAGCGGAACGGAATCTTATAAAAAGCCCATGCGCAGCATGCTGCGTTTCAATGCGAGAAATCCATCAAAACTTTCCTGGCGTTTCGTAAACTATGTTGCTCACTTCTTCACGGGCTAACCTCTGACGAAGCAGTGTTTTCCCAATGTTTTGCAAACTATGCTGTTTACAAAGAAGTGATTTCGCTTGCCGAAGTTAACAACATAAGTGACGTAACGTAGGGAAAGTTTTGGTGGGTTTCTGAGTATTCAAACCCAGTTGGTAAATCCTTTTTTTTTTAAACGACACCTAGCCTGGTGAAGTTGTTCTTCAGGCAGTGCATGGCATTCAGTCACCCAGCTCTCGGCTAACCTAATAGGGACGAATAAACTTAAAGCCAACGTGTCTTTGTCCCGACCCTGCTAGATTCCGGGCTATACGCGGAGAGACCTGAACGGCTCGAGCTGGCTGTACTCGCAGCGGGCCGTCGAGCTGGTGGACTCGTACATGGAGGAGTTTCCGGTGCTCTTCGACTACCTTGCCTCGCACACCGGCGACGACGACTTTGCCGAGGAAGACATCTTCCCCGGAAAGACCGGGTGAGTCAATGTGCCGTCCTTACAGCGTTCATTCGCCTTGTGTCCCTATCTGGGGTTTTCTTGAGAAGACTTTTCAAGGGTGGCAAGGACAAAAATCTAAAGCCGCAACTGCTTCGTATTTTCAGTGTAAAAATTTTTAAAAATTATTTGAAGACATTTTCTTCCGAAAGCCAGCACGTTAAGACCGCTCGTGATTCGGGAACCGTGACTGCGAGCCGTGGTGAATCTTTATACCCTACTTTCAAGTTTAAACGTTAATTTTTCCACAGCTAATCGAGCAAATACTGAAGATGGCGTAGGGAATCGTTTCCGTGGTGGTGAATCTAGGCTCTCTAGCTTGTCAAACAATTCACAGTCTCTTAAATGATTTTTATTTAATTGCCCATGCGTGTTGCAATCGGACTCCCTTACATAGCTCTTTGAAATATCCATGGATGCGTGAATACCAGCCGAAATCCCTCATGCCTGTGATGTGAAATAAACTAAGTTTTGGTTTTGAATCGTTTAAGACCGTTGGGCCATTGTGTACACATGAAAAAAACACTGTCTTCGATCCACCCTATCTCAGTTGCCCGTAAGACCTAGTGTTCGAAGTGTTGAAAGTTTCAATGTGAAAGTTGCAATTTAAAAGTTTCAAAATGAAACTTTCAACAAAATGTGAAAGATTGGTATTTTGTGGCTTACAGCCTTCCTAGTAAGTTTGGTGTCATGCCAGTATTGGTGATACGATCTGGTCGTAATTTTGCTGTGGTTTTAGTGGGTACAATGTAGGCCTAGCATTATCCTAGCTTCATTCACCAAACAAGAGTCCAAGCACGGTAAAGAAACTTAAATCTGTGTACCAGTGCTTCTTGCTCTTGGAATTAGATACAGCCAAGAAAAATACTAATTTTGTTCGTGGGTTACGATCAACAAGGCCACTAGGATTCTTAAGAACGTTTCGAAGTGTACGAAGTGCCCTAACCAAATCCGCAGTGCCATCATGACCTCAACTGTCAAAAGTTTGAGCACAGTTAATAGCCATTGAATATGTTATTGTCATGTGCTGCAAAAAAGCTATAAAAGACAAATTTGAAATAAAAAGCTTCTGGACTTGGTATTAAATCAAATAATTTTTGAATTGTATTTTAATTCAATTTTACTAACCACAAAAAAAAGTACATTTTTTTTCGTTTGTCTGTTTGTTTGCTTGCGCGCTGCAGGCCAAAGCTATGCATTGTATTTGGTGAAATTTTCCAAGGCAAGGTATTTGATGAAACGTTCGTTACTTTTTGTATTTTTTTATGGGCCTGCATCTTTTGAAGTTTTCTGGGAAATACTAGGCTCATCCAGCAACGCGTTTAACTAAAGCGTTACGGCGAAGCCCTAGGATATGAAAAGAAGCTACTAAGAATACATATCAGTTGTTCAGTTGTTAGTAGCTGGCTAAGTGCTCACTTGTCACCTATCAATATTGGTTCGAACAATACTTCGTTTCACCCCTACCTTTATTCATGATACACAGTCGTTCATGAATCCTTCAAATTTCCCTTATAAATCAAAATTTCACAATCTTTCAAAATAATAAATTTCATAAAATTTTCAAACCCTAGTAAGACCTCTTCACTTGTAATTGAGATGACACTGGTTGGTTTCAGGTTCAAGCATACATTTTTACCACTATTTATTCCTTTTTGCCCCTTCAAAAATGGACAATACGAGGCTCCCGGGTACCACCCATGGAATATGACATGAAGACACATTTTTGTTTACCTCTGCTGGCTCTACCGTTGAAGATAGATTATGTTTGTAAGCGAGAGATTTGGAGAAAAAAGAACAAACAAGGTCTATTCAGAAGTCATTTTTAAGCCCCAAATCGCCCAATAGAGCTGTCGTAAATGCTCGATTTGAGTCTTTATAGATAGCCCTAACAGAAAAACGGAAGGAAACTTGAAAAAAGTGTCTCCAAAAAGACCTGATTGATTTTTTTTGCTTTCAACTATCTTGCTTACTCCATAGGCAATCTTTCAAAGATAGAGGCAGCAGAGATATACAAAAATAGGTCTGACGAAGGCTTCTTACACGACTCACCATGACTCACTATTGCAGCTACGCCGATTTCTGTGAGGGGTTCTTCCCTATTACACCTGAAGCCAACCCCTTACCGTCCACCCCCGTAACCTTCAACACTAGCGACTCCCTCTAACCCCCCTTCGGTGTTTGTTCGTTTCTCTAGGCAGGTGACTGCGATCGTGGCGTGGATCAAGCAGCAGGCGTACACGAAGGTGGAGCGTCAGACCTGTGGCTCCAACGTTCTCGAGGCCGAGGTGGTGGCAGCCGTGGAATCAGCACTTGACGTCGAGGTGACCTTGGCACAGCGAACACAGCTGCAGGTGAGATTCGCCAGTGTTGAAGTGACGGTTTTTAGCCCAAGCCTGTCTCGAGAAAATTTGTGTTAACAGTTTATTTTTTACTTCCGTTTCTGACCAAATTGCACAAGAGCACGCTGCATGCAAGGTATCACGTTTAATGAGAGAGTTGTGTATGGTGCTATGAATTTGTTACATTACTTTTGTTCCATAGCTCTGCCATACGGAAAATTTGAATTTTTGTACAATTTTCACAAGAAAAAAACTGATGAGCCCATTTATTTAAAAATCTATGTAGATCTAAGTTGGAATAGAATTGATAGAAAAAATGTCATCATGCTCGGTCTACCTGTCTGGCCTGTGCAGTGCCAACAAAAAAGAAGCGAAACACTCGAGTGCTATCGGTGTTGAATAAATACACTCTGCTTTGCTCAAAAATCTGTGCAGTGGGATACCTTCAGCTTCCTAGCTATGGAGAGTAGGATTCCATGACCAGCCATGCATTAAAAGGTGAAAGGCTGACTAACATTGTTAGTGGAAAATTCTTTAGACTGGCATAGAAGTCCTAATCTTTGGACTTCTTAAAAAAAAAATCACAAACTGGGTAAGAATGCTAAGAAGTCCACTAAAATATTCCCAATGTTTTGCAAACTATACTGTCTACTTCTTCAGGGGCTTCATCTTTTATGTAGTGGACTTATGAAAGCAGTGTTACCAGCAGTGTCAGTGTTACCAGAGATTACTTTGCAACAATATTCCAAAGTGTTCACAATATTTAAAAAGAAACTTAAAACGTTACCCCGTGTATCCCACGTTTTTGGGAGTTAGTTGAGTTGGTTAGATTGTGATTGCAGCATAGTATTACTTGTTCCAGAGCGATCTTTAAAATATGTCAAAGCCTCTTGGTTTAATTCTCCTTTTCAGATTAATTTCACCTAAAATGTCAGTTCTGTTCATCTCAGATAGTAAGAGCAACAGATATCAAAAACCGGAGGCCCAGGCCTAGGTTCCTCGACCAGACAGACAGTTTTGAAGTGATATTACTTTTCTTAACTTATAACGGGCCCACTCAGCTATTGTTGCCGTGAAGTTCATGTGGTGCTAAAAACGTATTTCGGTGGGCAGGTTAAGCCGCATCTGCTGTTCAAGCCGGAGCTTCACACAGGGAACTTGCCACCAGACCTGACTGCCACGTATGCACTATTCGACCGCGTCGTCAACGTGCGCAAGAGCTTCACAGTGCCGCTCGGATTTAAGGGTGTTATTATCGGTAAGTCCATCCCCCTCCCCTCATTTTAATGTTGTCATCCTGTATAGTTCCGATATTGCCGATATTTTGTGCTGCAGTACTGGCTTGAGGCAATCGTCTCGGAGCCAGTCAATCAGCCCCTCAGTCGTAGGTGGTCTGCGGGCCGCTAATTGTCCATTGTGTCTGATTGTTGCCCTTGTTGGTGCAGGAATCCACAAGCAAGCCAAGGAGGAAGAGACGCTCTACGACGTGGTGTTTGACATGCCATTCCCGGGCGGCCTTGCGCTCGGTTCTTCCGTGGGCCGGTCGTACCGGATGCCGCGGTGTGCGCTAATCAACATCAGCCACGGCAAGCGTTTCGAGGAAGGGCTCGTCGCCAGCTCCGACGGTAAGCTCGCCCAGCGGTCCACCGTCCACGATCTTGTCGTCGTTTGCCGCTACTGGCAAGCTTTGCAGCTAGTGAAAACAACTATTTTGGGGAAAATGTTATTTGGTTCTTTGCGGTTTGTGCTGTGATTGGAAAAACTTGTCAGTTGTCGACGTTTCGTCCGTGTTGGCACAGTTTTTCCAATCAGAGCGAAAACCGCAAAGAACCAAATAACATTATCCAGCGGCTCTCCTCATGTTGAACGGCTATCCTCGAGTAAGCAGGTATTTTTGAAGTGATTTTAATATTAAAATTATAACTAGCCGTGTATTGGCTTTAAAAGTTTAATCCTTGGCTCTGAAAGTCTTCAACATCCTATTTTAGGGAAACATTGAAAAACACAAAAAAATCCATGATTGGTATAACTTTGAAGGTTTCATTCAAAGATCCATCAATTACTGAAATAACTGTGCAACATTCTGATCTCTTTGCTTGTCGACAATTGCCTACCAAACAAGACTTGAAGGCAAATCATTTAAAAGTGCATTTCTTCTTCTGACTTCACTATTTGTTTTCTGTTAGTCTCACTCCCTCCTCATTTCAAGCCAAATATTTCCACTTCGGAGGCTTTCTGCTGGAAGAAACCTGATCCACCTAGCATAGCGAGAGGGTTGTCCCAAATAGATCGGTAGTTAGCGCAGTTGAGCGACCACCGAGCGGTCCCAGGGGCGAATGTGTAAAATTGTCGACAAAAATATCACTCATTGTCAACCTACAAAACAGGTTCGACCAGTTCAAATTGCCGGAAGTTCTCGTTACGAAGGTAGACAATGAGTGGCATCCTCTTTTGCAATTTGACACAATCCCTGAGTTCGTATCCCCGTTCGCAAATACTTACCTTCATTCCAATTAAAATTAACTCACCATGCGTTGGTTTGTTATCAGTGCTGAACGCAGCGTTTGCCCCGGTGGATCGAAGCCGGTCGCAGCATAACGCTCGGGCGTACGATAACGCGGGCGTAAACGGCGCAGCGCGATCATCGGGCAGGCAACAGACACAGGTAAACACCCTCACAGAATCGTAGTTGCAAGCTGGCTAGCCGAGGGACGAAACGTTAAAATTCTAAGGAACTGCCTCCTTGGTCCTTGCAACTCGTGATGTTGACATTATCTAAACTTCATCCCCGCCAGATAAGAACATACTGTAAAAGTACCAAAAATAAAACTTACCTATGCCTCGCTGATCTAACAAATCTTATATTTACATTTGATGCGGTAATGCATCTCACAAACATTTATTTTATTTTCTTAACAAAGAGTTCATGTTTTCATGGTGAAGCTTTCCACTTTTAAACAATAACTTTTTATTATTTATATGCTAATCAAAATTTATTTGTACATAGGCCCTCTCACCACCTTAAAGTTTGAATTTGGATCCGAACTTGAAACAATAATTGACTAGTTTGGTTAACGGTTTTCTTTGGTTGTGCTCTGTAGATAAGATTTCTTCTCGACGTTTCGGCAAAGCTCGCTTCACTCCTGAAGATGGCGAAGCGAGCTTCGTCGAAACGTCGAGAAGAAACTCCTTACCTACAGAGCAAAACTGAAGAAAGCCGTGAACCAATCAACAAACATGGCTCTGGAAACCTCCGTTAACCGATTACTAGTTTCCTTCTGACACAATTTGATTAGATGTTCTCATCGAAAGTCATCCACGCCACCCATATTAAAGCCTTGGCAGCAGCCCATAGGCCGAGAACCACTCCCCCAAAACCTCACCGGGCTTCTCCGTTCCCCACAGAACTGGCGTGCGAAGTCATTAGTCGAGCACGCAGCCCCCCCGGCGTACACCCTACTTTCGAAGAGCAAGCCGACAGAGAAGCTGCAAGAAAAACCGGCTTCCAGGGAGTTGCCGCGGGAACCGGGCTCGTGGCGATCGGGCAACACCGCCGCGCCCAAAGACGTGGAGTTCACCAAGATGTGGGACGCAATGGCTGCTAGCGGCAGCGCCACAAGGTTAGTGGTGGTGGTGGGAACAATTGTGACAGATTAAACACCCAGAAAAGTGGTGAAATACCAGGGCTTTCCATAAATGTGGTGAGAAAACGTGAAATATTACACATTTTTGGAATTTCGGAAGAAAAACTAAATTTAAAGAATATTTTTAAATCATTTCATAAATACCTACCTGCTCGAGGACTCTAACTCCAAACCTCTGGCTTACATGGCCTTTGCTATACCATCTGAGCTAAACAGGGTACAGATCGTAGTTCAGATGGTAGAGCAAAGGCCATGTAAGCCAGTGGTCCGGGGCCCTAGCCCTTGAACAGGCAGGTATTTTCTAAGTAATATTACTATCCCTTCACATTAATACTAACTGTGTCTGTGGCTTTAAATTTGTAATCCTTGTCAAAAACCAAATTGGTCTGGAAATAGTCTCAATTAAGAGAAAACTGCCCATGCTCAGGACCGCAGGGAGAACTGTGTAAAAAGATAACAATTTTTTACTGTGGTGTCTCGAGATTTCAACCGCATTATTTCAACCTTTTTTCACAGCGGCGACAAGGCCAGCAAGCCATCGCCGAGCAGGGGGAGGTCAGTACCGCAGCCCAAGCTAGCGAAGGGCGCCGACCTCGGGACCGATGCCTTAAAGATGATGCTAGGTATTCCGCCGCCCAAGGCCATGCAGGCGAAAGTTGAGCCGAGTCCTGGGGCAAATGTGACCTCGACGACGTCGATGTCTGCGACGGTTTCGGTGCTAGACATGTTCAGGGTGAGTTCCGCCATAAAATAAAGGGTTTACCTAGAACTATAATCCCTATATTAAACGGTCCACGCGGGGAAAAGAGAGGGTATCGGAAAAGAGAGATAGAAGATCTAGTGTTGGTAGTTTAGCTTACAAGCAAGAGATGGCGCTGGAAAAATCGGGAGCACTGCAGCCTAGACTGCCATCGCTAAGGGTTTGCTGTCCCTGCATTAAACTTCCTTCTCACATTTTGTGGGAGAGCTTCTCTCTCGCACTGCCCGTCACGGTGACCGGTGAACAGGCAACGCCTTCTTTATTCTATGCTGAGAGTGAGTGACACAGGAGAAAAAGGAGAGAGAGGGTTGAAAGTGAAACGGCGCTCACAGTGTTCGTACGCCAAACTACTAACAATGTTGAGCGGGTGGTATTTTTTGTCGCGTAGGCAGTCTCTCATAAGCGTTGTAGTTCTTGGTAGCCTTTTTCTATGGTTCCGCTTCGCTGCTTGCTTCGTTTTCAAACTACCTCTAGCTGCCTTTTGCTCTCGAGTGAGAGGGCAGGGATAAAATAATTATGACACATCACCGATGACCGTACTTCGGAAGGGACGTTAAGCGGTGATCCCGTTCGTGCTTTTCTATAGGATTAAGCTACGTGCCAGAACTGGGTTTCCCCTCTTCCCTGTTATGTTCATGATCACTCTCATTATCACCCTATCATTTAACAACACCAATAGATCTGTGCTCCAGAGCCAGTTGTCAATGCAGTGCGTCGTTTAACACCACATAATCAATCATCAACTATAATCTTATAATCGGCGAAATAAAATGACCACCCAATATAGTCTTGATACGAGTCTGATTTATGTTGTGCAGTGCGCCGATATTGCTAGGCAATCCTTCTTAATAGAGAATTCAGTTGGAATTCAAATTACTATGAAGGAAGATCTAGGGTGGGAGGAAGGAAGATTAGGGTACTTCTCATTTTAGATCACTATCAATGTGAAAGGTTTTTCTTTATTTGTGGTCCAAAACGCTGGGAGTCTAAACATAAAACATTTTAATGGCAAAATTGAGCGTTAAATAATGAACTCATAATTAAATAATTGATAAATGAGAATAAAAGTCCTAGCTTATCAAATTAACTTTACAGTCTACTCCATTAAGCCTAGAGACCCTAGGCTAGGGTGAAAAAGTAACAAAAAAGAGTCTACAGGTAAAGAATATTAATATCACCTCAAAAATACCTGCCTACTCTAGGACTCGAACCCCAGAGCTCTGGTTTACATGGCGGTTGCTCTACCGACTGACCTACGCAGGGTACGATATTTTGAAAGTGAATAGACAACATTCAAAAAGGCTAAATCCAGAGTCAATAAGGACTTTACAAAATGTAACCCCATAAGAAAAGCATTACACACACGATTTTAATTGTTTGTGGAATTACTTTTTGAATGTGGACGATTAAAATTTATGAGTGGTAGATCTCACAAGTAGAATTTGAACCAAGAGGATTTAACATTTTTCAAAGATCGCTCTGGTCCAAGTGATGCTGTGCTGCAATCACAATCTAACCAAGAGTTCTCGAGTAGGCACGTGGTTTTTAAGATATATAAATTTTCGTCAAGTGAAAACTAGCCGTGTAAATGGCTTTAAATTTGTAATCATTGTAGCCTATCTAGGCACTTCAGTTCTGCAGCAAACCTGGCAAAAACGTAGTTCAAATTAAATTACCTCAAGAAAACAAGAACCCAATCAAAAGATCTAACACTAGTTCTTTTTTAGCCTAGGTTTTTTACAACCCTGCGTGTCTTTGACGGGTCCCGTGTTTCCAGCACGCGATGACGCAGGAGTCTACCAACGCGAGTACGCGCCTGCTGACAGCGTTCCAGGCGCAGGGGCTCGGGATTCCGCGGTACAGCTACACGTCTGGCGTCGACGGTTCCGTTCGCGCCACCGTATTGATGCCCAACGGCGGCGTCTTCACCGGACCGCCTGCCGCCAGCCGTCAGGAGGTGAGCTAACGACATACTTGCCAATGCAACGTATCGTTTCAAAAACAACTATTTTACAAACTGAATAAAAACGCTAAGAAGTCCACGAAAAAGTACCAAACTTTTTGGGGACTGTTTTGTTGCCTACTTCTTCAAGGGCTTCAAATTGAATCAGAATTAAAATAGTTGGTCGGGTCCATTGAGACGTACGGAAAAGTGGGGTAGAATATAGTTATAAAATTCATATGAATAGATAAGAAGATAGTTAACTAATATAATTTTAATAGCCAAGGTGAGTTTTAGAGGCAGAGTCGATTATTCTTTAATCAGATAATGTGAAGTAAGCCTAGCCAGAGTTTCTCTGTTAATAGTTCTTTTTTCACGTTTCGTTTGCTGTGAACTAGAAGCCCCTTATGAAGTAGACAGAACAGTTTGCACTTCTTAGCATTTTCACGCAGTTTGTAGAACAGTTTTTTTGAAAACTAATGCTAGGTTTGACAAGGATAACAAATTTAAAGCCAAATACATGGCTAGTATTAATTTGAAGAATATAAAAATCAACTGAAACTTTTTAGTTTAGGCAGTTTAGTTTCACTTAAGTTTTCAGCATTTTAACCCAGTTATTAACAGTTTTTTTTAAAAACTATAGTGCTGAAATTAGTCAGGAGAAATGAGTCTCAAAAAAGTAATAATATAAAAATCACTTAAAAAATACCTGCTTACTCGAGGACTCAAACCGCGGATTTTTCGCTAACATGGCAACTGCTCTACCACCAAGCTAGGTAATAAGCAAACAAATCCGGGGTTTGAGTCCTCGAGTAAGCAGGTATTTTTGAAGGGATTTAAAATTTTTAAAATTCATGCTAAGTTTAATTTTTTTTCAAGGAATCGCCCTAAACGCTAAGCAATATTTCTAGCATGCGGACACCCTATCCTCCAAAAGTATTTTAAAATTGCGAAGCATCTCAGCTAAGCTGTTCTCGTGATCGTAACGCCTCCTCTCGTTCTCGCAGGCTTCCTACAGCGCGGCGCAGATTGCCCTTGAGCACCTCAAATCCGCCCCCTCCGCCCCGCGCGGGGTCATGGTGGACAACCTTCCCGCCCCGCCGCAGCAGTGGTGGCCACATCAGCAGCACATCTACCAACCTCGTATGCATCCTGTCTTCCCGCCTCACCAGGTGTACCAACCACAGCCCCCGGCGTACCAAGCGCAGCCGAGCCACGACTCACCGCGACCCAAGGTTGGTACACGTGACAGGCTCACGACCATGGCAAGGATGACAAATTGTAAGCCCAAGGCACCGCTAGTATTGATTTCAAGAATATTAAAATCAAAACAACTGTTGGTAAATGGGGTTCACTGCTGAGAACTTCTAACAAACTGCCAACAAATGCAAAAAAAAAATGTCTACAAATCGGTGCGAAGAAGCTTTTCATATTTTTAAGAATATTAAAATCACTTCAAAAATACCTGCTTACTCGAGGAAATGAACCCCGGACCTTTTGCTAACAT
>QKMV01001273.1:0-14786 GCA_003287335.1 Lednia tumana
TACCCCGGATACGGTTCATGACACCATCTGACGGATCTGAATGGCAATAATTCAAACTAGGGCGCCATCTTAAATGTTTCCAGCAGTGCAGATTTTCTCTCGAAGGCTGGAAGCTGCGAATGAAGAGTTTAGGGCAGTGCTACTCAAAATTTTTTGATGCCGGGCCACTTAAAATAAATGCGTGAACTCAGTGGGCCGCAAAGATTTGATTATTAGGAAGAATATTAAAATCACTTCAAAAATACCTGCCTCGAGGACTCAAACCCTGGACCTTTTGCTTACATGGTAACCGATCTACCACTAAGCTGTGCAGGTTACGGTATTTCGGAAGTGATTTTAATCTAGGTACGGGGTTCGAGTCCTCGGGTATGCAGGGTTTTTTTTGAAGTGATTTTAATACTCTTCAAATTAATACTAGCCATGTATTTGGCTGTAAATTTATAATCCTTGTCATCTCAGCGTATTCCGCGTGTTTTGGAGTTAGTCGGGTTGGTTAAATTGGGATTGCAGCATAGCATCACTTCTTCCAGAGCGATCTTTGAAATTGTCTAAGCCTCTTGGTTTAATTCTCCTTGAGAGATCTACCACTCATAGTTATTCAATTCAATTCCGATATAATATTAAGACACTTTTGACATAGTAATACAGAAATAAATTTAAGAGGATATGTATAACAAATTCGTATCTGGTGGAGGGCCGCAAAAATCAGAGCGCGGGCCGCAGTATGAGTACCACTGGTTTAGAGCGTTGTACACCTTGCGCTAGCTAACAAGACAAGACACTAGTGGCACATACCCTTTTTCGCGAGCGCCAGTTTCTTAGACGCTTGTGACGGATACACCGGCGGAGGCTGGCTCCACCGTTCACCATCTATGTTGATGGCCGCATGAGACAATCGCAGGTGACGTAACAAGTTGGACACGTTGGTCTTTGCGAAACAGGACTTGCAATGAAGGCACTGCACTTGTCCCGGTGCCCCTGGGATCACCGAGTAATGGTTCCAGATCACGGACCGACGACTGTTGTAAGGGATACCCGACGAATCCATTTTGGACATCAACGCGAATTGATTTTTACTTTTTACTGTAACGTCGCCGACACTATAAGAAAGATCACCGGAAGTTAAGGTTTCAATTGATAGTATTGAGTATTAACGACCGAGTTTTTTTTTTTACGTTTGATGTGATGAGCGGTTGATGGTCTTGGGTTGCCTTGCCAGTTACAATGGCATTCCGCGTATTATTGAGTACTGTAACCCGGCGTAGTTTTGAGTTCAGTTCAATTTCTTGGAAATTATGTCACGTGGCCGCCGCGATATGTTACCTTTTTATAAACAATTCGCGAGAAACGGTTCGATTGCGCGTATATTTTAGGCTCTTGTATACTATTTCATGCTATTTGTTGAAAGAAATCTCGCCTACTGCTAAAACAATTGACTGCAACAATGGAAAGTGTTCACGAAGCCACTCCCACCTGGATAAATGCATCAAGTAACACCAACTTCAAAATACCGTTCCAGAGGTGTTAAATATATGTTCCGTAATACTTTTTGAACGTGGCCTATCCCCATAGCAATCTATGGGGATAGGCCACGTTCAAAAAGTCATTCCAGAGACGATTAAAATCGTGTGTGTAATGCTTTTCTTATGGGGTTACATATTAAAGTCTTTATTGACTCTGGATTAAGCCTTTTTGAATGTTAATTTTCCACTGTGAGAATTAAATTAGTTGGCATAAGTATCAACATGTATCAACATGTATCAACATGTAACAACATACGAAATTAGTAAATTTGAGGACAGCTGCTACACCAAGATGATGGCATTTCTGCATTTATCTAGATTCTAGACGGCAATGAATCGCGTGCACACTATTATTTTTTTAATTTTAATTTTAATGAATAGTGAAGCTGGCGTTTCTGAGGAATGTCGGTATGAGAGCCAGCCGCGATTTCATGAGATCAACCAGAGGTATTCGCAACAGTATCTAGGTTGTCTTCGACAATTGTCAATTGGTTAATGGCATGTAAGATGTAAATAATGATCAATCTGCATCGTCTCGTGAGAGTTGGCGAAGCTACGAACCAATCAGTATTCGTAGTTCGGGATCAAAAAGATCAATTTTACAGGCGTTTTTACGGACGCGTTGATTGAGGAAACTATTGATAACTTTCGACCATTTGATTTTGATTCCCCAGTAAAAAAAACACTTGATTTAAGCTGAACTCGCTCTCGATTGACTTCGATGTTGGCATTTTTAAGCCCTGGATGAGCGGGGTTGATTGGACTTTGAAGAATACAAATATATTACGTATAATTAACCGATTTTATATGGCCGATGTGCTCTTAATCCGAATTTAAGTGATGACGTTACACTTAAGTTTTAAAAGTTGAACATGCTGATAACTGTGCAATGAGCACCAAAACTGAGCGTGGTAACGGATTGCACGAGCCCTCGACTTCATTTACCACTATCCAGTGACGACTAACCCGGGTGTCTGCAACTAACCGGCAACCGGTTGACTGGCCGCGTCTTCAGCCGCGCGGCAACGTGTCCCTCGTGTAGTCAATCAGAGAAAATCGGAAAATCGCAAGCAAACCCCGAACATCAACAAAAACAAATTGATATGCAACTACCAGTCGAGCGGTGCGCTCGACTCCCGACTATCTACCAAACAACAAACTCGTTGCTCAAGGCTAATGAGACTACGCTAGAACTTGAGTGGTATGAAATCAAAGCAAAATAAGTAGACGCTCGGCAATAGCTTGTGGAGATGAGAAAAGTATCTTAACTGTTGAGAAACGTGGTGCAAGCGATCAACATCTACCTGTACCGCTGTCGAATGCAACACAACACAACACAACACGACACGATAAAACACAAGTTAACGGCCTGGTGCTGACTTAATACTGCAGTGCAGTCCGAACGACTCGCCTCGACTCGACTCTCACGACAGCTCCAGCCAGCGAGCCTGCGACGACTCATGACTCTTGCTGGTTGCTACTGCACGCACCGAAAACATCACCTCTCCCCCAGCCCCAACCATGTGATCAGCAGGTAAACAATTCCTTTCTATCTGCCCTTTCCCTTTCCCTTACCCTGTCCCTTTCCACATGAAACCAAGAATGCAATGCAGCTAAAGAACGAAACTTCGATACGCGCCAAAACGCACTGCCGACTCCCAAGGGAAGAAACACGATGATCCAGGTTCCACGATCCGTCGGATAAGCGTCTCCATCCCCTGACCCCAAATAGAGGGGCAACCGCAAGTAACTCACCCATTTGCGTCAATTCCTCGTAGAGTTCTCGGGCGGACAAATTACCGTCGTCGTCTTGACTCCTAAGGATGTTCAAAACGGCGCGACTCGTGGCGTCGCGACCTGGTTTCGACGTGTTCTTTGCCTCCCATTTCAAATAGGTCCACTTTTTCCGCACGTCACTCTCAGACCGGTGTATGTTGTCCGCTTGCGATACGATGGCTGCGATGTTGACCCATGCATTGGACCACCCTCTTCCTCCCGCGACGCCGTACAGAACGAGCTCCCTGGGAAGTGGGGATCATCTCTGTCAACCTCTGAATCTGGATCTGGATCTGGCGTGACGTCGCTTGCAGCATTCGCTCGTGACTTTCTCGACTCGTGCGTCGAGATTTGTGAATTACCTATGTGTTCTGACGGCTTGCAGCAACACCTCGACCTCTTTCGGGGTAAAGTTCACCCTCCTGGGCTTAAAACATCCCGGGGGTGAGGTAGAAGATGTCCCGCGTGGAAACGCCAACATTTCTTGGTCCGTTATCAGACGGCGTTGTTTGGGCGGGCTGGACAATGCACTGCCCAACGCGGTGCCCAAAGCGCTGACCAGAGTGTTCACGTGCGAGGACGGTTTGCTGAGATCGGGTCTCGGGAAGAGAGGGAGCAGCTTCGATGGATTCGGATTCGGTAGGATTCGCCGTTGAGCGTTGGACTTTTCCATGCTAGTTTTTGTAAAAGATATCTCTAATGAGTGGATTCTGGAAAGTTTCTACGAAGGTGTGGCAACTAGCTGTTGAATTCTTTGGCAACTCTTTCTAATTCTAGGGATTTTACGGTCAATTCGCTTGGTCACTTCGTTGCACAGCACAGTCGGTATCTACCACATCTCTCACTGATTTCTCAATTGACAACCAAATGACGAAGCGACGCGTTTGAAGACAACATAGTTTGAGTTCCTGCAAAATTTGAATCATAAATCACGGCTCGAAAGCTTATTTAAGCGACACAAGAAAAAATGACGGTATATTCGATCAGTCTCCAGCCTATTGTCTCGCCCTACCTTCAAGATAGGTCCGAGCTCAAATAAACACTCGAAACCAAACGTGGCAACGCTGCCAACTAAAATACGATATTTGCCAAATTTCCACCCCTATGCGATCAATACCCTTAACACGGATGCCAAATTCTCTGCCCCTACCCCCTTACAATTTAACCGCCCGGCAAGAATTTGATGTGCGCAAAATCTGAGTATAAAAATTAACGCCTTTCAGACTTTTCGATAGGTCTACCAACTTTTGGCTACTCATATTTCTAAACACCTTGCGACCAAAATCAATAATTCCGTCTTCATTTCCAAGCCCCTTCTATTCACGCGCCAAAGGCCAAAAGGTGCCCTAAATCTGTTTTAAAATGCCATTTGTTCGATATTACCTGACAAAAATTCAATACCCCACCTAAAAGATGTTCAGTGTCGTGAATGAAACCCAAATGTCTGGCAACTAAAGTGCCATGAAGGGGAAACTGAAAGGGGGGTGTTAGCTTTGTGTTAGCTTTATCCCCGTCGAACTTGACATTGAAAGTACAAATTCGCGATTCGCGAATACTAATGATCAGCCAGGTTAAATGTTTGAATTTTAAATTCACGTTATAAGATGAACGAAACTTTGGCATGCAATTCAAATCGCAAACCGGCAAAAACGGACTGTCAAATTATTCAATACATTCTAGCTTCGTGACAGACAATCCGGTTTGCAAAACTTAACATTCGAGCTATTTCGTTCGAATAGTGGCAACAGACAACATTCGAACCCCAACACGACAAATTCTCGTCTCTTCTTGTCGGAGATGTACAAAAAATTAAATAGTAATATTACCGTGAGCTCACATACAACACGTGTTCCACAAAAATGAAATGACCAATAGTGATGATTAAATTCGTTGGAAGATGACACCCATGGATGACAACGAAATGTCAAATACATACAAGTGCGCACATTTCCGACATTTCGGATCACAGAACACAGCAAATGTGCCACTCCACTTGCGAATACTACGGCGAGAGCAAGCTAAGTGGTATAAACTAGTGGTTGTAGTATTTGCTAGTTGCAGGCAAAGATCTGACACGCTACGCACGTGTCCAGAGACGAACGACAGACTCCTCCCTCGAAAAGAGTCGTTTGTACACTTTGTAAACGAGAGATACAAGAGTAGACAACAGCACTTGCCGATCGCGCCGCATACGATCGCGCACACTACACTTTGCTCCGGTTTTCAGAAAGACTGAATACAGACCCACCGCTCTGATCAGGTATGAACATCACAATGACGCTATTCCGTCAAATAAACTCTAGCCCCTAGCGCTGCCAGCGGACCTCAGGGAAGCTGCGAAATTTACAAACGATTTTTACCCTCGGCAGTGTTGTCAGATTTAAAAAATGTTGATTTCTTGTAGGGGTGAGGGTGACATAGGACACGAAGATAGGGGGAGACCTAGTATATAGGTAGGGTAGCGTCGTGGGGGTTGTGTGCGCAACCTGTTCGCGCCGAAATGATAGAAATGCAAAGTGGAGAGTGGGTATTTTTGAAGCTATTTTACTGTTGAAATCGAGTGAAAGTACAAGTCGGAGCTCACCAATGGTAATCCTGTCATCGCTCGCGATCACGAGTGTAGCGACAGAATTTGACGACATCTTCATCACTTTTCCGGTTTCCACAACGCGCGACGTATTTTGCATGGATGCATTTTGCAAGTCTCTTTTATCAATCAGTAGCTGGTTATAAGCATCTGGGTGCCATCGCATCAAGTGTCTTTGAAGATTCGCCGCGTGGTTCCCCTAGATAAGCAATTCCCTTTACACTCCCGATTCGACACTATACAGTCCATCCACAACTAGAGTATTGTTCAGTCGATTCCATTTGAATCTTTTTGTAAGATAGCTTTAAGAGCTTGACAGGACGCAACGAGTTACAAGCGAGTTACATTTGATTTGAATAAATAAGTTTGGTTCTATTACTGGGCGCACAGTGATTCACCACGTCAAGATTTCGGCACCGTTTTCAAATGAATTAACCTTTTCGCTCTTTTTTTAGATGTAGGACAAGCAGTTCTTACAACCAACACACACGATTATTAACACCGATTACAGGGGTTGTACAACGGCTGTCCAACATCTCAAAAGGGTCGAATCGGCTGATTTGCATTTTTACAACAAAATTTGGCGGAGTGCCGAAATCCTGCACGTTGCGTTACCACGCCACCGGCACTGTCTTGAAAGACCTCACAGCCACCACACTGGCTAAATTATTCTATGCCTATTGAGCTCCCATCAAATAAAATCACTGATAATACGCAGAGCCGTGACTAGAACCGTCACGTCTGTTTCTGGTCAAGTGCTCGCTCCATAACTATTCCACGGATATAATAGTGGTAAGTATTAGTCCTGTCTCCAGGAAAAATTACCTTGACATCGGCAAAACAGTGCCCCAGCAGACAAGTCGAAATGTTGCTCTTCAAGTCATAGGTGAAATGACGACGCACGGGATTCGTTATTTCCCTTCCCATGATCAAAATGGTCTCTGCTCAAAGGGGCCTTCACGGATTGTAAAGAGCTCCTAGGCTGTCAAAACAGCATTGTTTTTAATTTGATTGAACCAAACGTAAGCAGACTTTGACGTCGTCGAGGTCTTTAGTAAATCAGTCAAGACCGAGATAGAGGTACTACAACTTGGTGCTAATATAGAATAATACCTATCTGAGAGGAACGTGTCTCAATATCGCAATCTGAGCCACTAGGAGAGAAAAAAAAAATGCACCATTTGCATGGCCCTCGTAAAACATATTCCACCAAGAGAGGAAAGGAAACCAGACCAGGACAATAAGAGGGCCATGCAAATGGTAAACTCATTTGAATTTATTCTGCATTATGATTTATGAACACGTGTATGTCTTGTACCTAATCTGTTTGGTGTTAACCATTTAAAAATAATATGCCTAACACGTTATAGATATGTAGCCTATCCATAGTTATAAAATCACAGCCAATTCGCTTCTCTGAGGCTGTCAAATGCAGAAAATAATAATGACACACTTTGGCTATCTCGACTTGCTTCGTGGTATCTAGTTTATCTATCATACAATCGACATAGCTTCTGATATCGGACGCATGTAACTAAATCTGACATTACACTGAAGTCCGGTAACTAAATCATTTTGGTTCTGTAAATAGCCCGGAAAGATTTATAAAGCTCAAAGGGTTTTTTCCACTAAGGCAGAAACTAGCTCTATTGCAGGCTGTGAACAGTTCTACATAGGTACATGTGAAACATTCTGGTGTTGAACGGACTGTATAATACATCTAAATATAAATTAACCGGTTTAATCGAAGTGAAACCGCAATTTCGATCTTCAAATGCCTGCTGCCCTAATCAAATACAATACGCAAACGCACTGAAATGAACGCAAAAGTATATCTAACACAGTGCACTGTATTCTGTCAGAACGAACCCGAAATACTAGTCCAGTGAAACGAACCGAAACGATCTAACTGAAACCGACAATAGCGTAACATCGAGTGACTGACATCCGGTTCCCTCTGACGTCCGGTAGCTGATATTTGCCGCAAACATGCAGCGCATTCTGTCGCCATTTTGTGGGAGCAGTTGGCAGTTGCCAGCTGCAAGCAGGCGCGGCGGCCAAGCCTGCTGATTTGAAGTACAGTTTGCCACGCGCGAATCCATGGAGCTTTTAGAGCACGTGCTTTTCGCTGTCAATTTTACTCGGACTCGAGCACTAGCACGGTATCCAAACCAAAGCTTGAGTATGCCAAACTCCCTAAGGCTGACCACTTTTCTGCAGGTTTACACAGGAAAACGGATTTCCGAGAAAATTTTCCAAACCTCATCCAATTTGCGACATTAATCAGCGACGATGACTTAGTGAAAATGTAATTTTATTTGCGGAGTGTCCTTGCAATTTTGTCGGTTAAGCAGCACTGGGTTGAATAAAAGCGTGCAGATACTCTTGGCCTTGTGGAAGTTTGCGATCCGTCGGTTCTCCAGACGCCCTTTCTCTGAAATGTTCATGCAAATATGTAATGTTTCGTCACTCACCAATTTTCCGAATGGCTCTCTGCAGTTTCTTAGGTGTAACCGAGTGGAGTGAGTCATGATGCAAAGATCCATCTTCCTTTTGCTCCTTGAAAGTGTAGCCTGGAGGAAAACGAGGTTTTGTTTTTAAACTCCCGTTCGGGTTCTTTACGTCAAGATTGTGGCTATCCGGACTCCAGAGAAAGAGTATCCATTAGGGGTTGAATTGTAGCTTTTCCGAAGAAAAGCTCTCGCTGCTACTGTCGCTATCAAGCACATCCAAATAGATAGTAAAACCTCCATCAAAGTGAGCACTAGTACACGATCCTTCCTTACCTATATCGAGTGGTGGAAAGAGGCTCATCTGGTCGACGAAAACCGTCCGCGTCCGCGCGAACTCTACGGCTTCTAAATCAGCCAGGTGATTATGTGTGACGGTCACCACCGGCTCTTGATAATGGCTGGATGTAAATATCGAACCTTTGCAGTGGCTGGCCCGTTGAACACATCGCCACCTGTGGGAAACCACCACGCTCTCGTTATCTCACTCTGCCAATGTTTACCTGCACACTGCACAGCACAACAAAGAAATCGTACGAAATCTATGTTACCTGATTTTGGTGCCCATTGCTTTATGTTTAGTGTACATAAAGCCTTTATGAATTACTTTATGGTGCCCTTTATTTGACCTGATTATCTCCAAATTTCCACCTGACATCGTCTGCAATAAAAAATCAAACGTAACAATACCAGGTCGTTAATAAATTCAAATTAAAATAAGGTCTCTATTAGCCATGTGAGAGAAGGATGAAGGGTAGCTCCTGACCGTGAATCGACTTTACTTGCTGCCTTCATCCAGACAAACATGGCGCCCTACAAATCTGACATGACGTCACTATCGATCCAGCCTCATCTCGCTCTGTCATGATACAGCTGTTATGCGAAGCTCTCTCTCGCTCTCTCGTCAAGCAGCACTGAGTAACATTAATATAGGTGCCATTATTCCGTTCCGTTACCAGACCAACAAACGGTGAAGCTTAAATCTTGGAAGCAAGAAGCAAGGCTTAGGGAAGATAAACATGAAACGTAGGTGTCCCGAAGTCCACTCACCGCGTTTGTTTGCTATGCAGCCGCTGAGAGACGGGTAGAAGCGCGAGAATTAGGGGACGATACGATGGCAGGGAGGATAGCGGCGAACACTCACTGGGGCCGTCGAGTCGTTGGGAGAAACGGAAGCCGCTGCTCGGCCCGGGGCGGGAAGGGGAGAGGCGGGGACGAACGGGAGAACACTACGTTCCGAAAATATCGGGGACGAAAGAAAGGAGCCGGCCGGTTGGGCACGTGCAGATTCGAATTCGTCATGCGGTCGCGGTGTATACAACAATCACGTGGATAGACATCTTTCATAATATGGCGTAGTGATTGCTCTACCGGCGCATCGTTTTTGAAAATAATAATCTCTTAATACAGAGTTAAGTCTACATGATTATGCTTGCACTTTGAAATTAAAATGCAGATAAAATCTTTAAAGAACTTTTTGACGTAAATGTCAAAGATAACGTGTCCTGAATAAATATTGCTATTTATGCGGTTATTATAGCAATATATTATAGCAAAAACACTTGCCTCCTAATCTTGTGACCTTATGGCAGCAATGGAAGTCGATAACGCTAACGGGTTCATTGTTTTTACAGCTTCAATGTTGAATCGACTCAAATTGGGCATCAAAATTCATTCGCGTGGACCATCAACCCTCCCCCCCAACTATCAAAACTAGACGTAAATATTTACCTACGTGACCTATTTGTATGTTCTTAGAAGACAATCGCGGAACGGAACAAATCGGCTTTGTTTCATCGAATTTTGTAATTGTAATGGATTGAATGACTAGTTCATAACAACTGTGACACGATACTTTTCAAAAATAGATTTTTAAACCACAAGGTCATTGCGGCAATAACAGTGACCTTTTGCTTCTACGTATCTCTAGAGTATCTGTTGCATAGCAGAACATAGATACAGATCGTTTCGGTATACAACTACGTAAATACAAAACATTACTTGCCTTTCAATGTGTCTTTTTTTGATGACAACCAGAAAAACAGGTAGCTCCATAACTAGCAGATGAGACGCTCTTTCTGTGGTGATCTGCAGCATATATTTGTACTATTTTGTTTTGTCTCTGTCCTAAAAGTCTCTAGACTTTCTTGCACAAAATCGAAGGAAATTCGAAGGTCATACAGATAATTTTATGACAAAAACTATAATTTTGTCAATTCTCAAGTATTTGATCAAGTTGTAATCAGAGTAAATGTTGATAACAATATCTGCAGGGGTGTTGGTAGCTTAATTGTGAATGGACTATTGACAATATAAAAAGCTTTCCCCTAATTCCCGCTACAGAGAAGCTCCTGAAGAACTTGGTGGTAGTTCGATCTGGGTTCATCATCAACACCGTTGATTACTTGGGCTGACTGTACCTCGTTAGTGCTGCTGGAGCATAGTTCGTAAGTGCTTGGTGTTTGTATTATGTACATGATAGTATAATTTTTTATTTTAATGCCAATATAACGTTGATGATAAGTCAATGTCAAATCCATTGCTTCGCTTGCTCGCAGAGTGTTAGGTTCTTCCGCTCCAACAAAAGGCAAGTCAATACGACCATCAAAGCTACGCTCAGTTTTGCATCCTTACACTTTTTTTAGAGATGCATCATCCATGTTGAAAATATTCCGCAGTACATATTTTCACGGTAAATAACTGCATCCTAATAATTACCTTTTTTGCAGTCAATAAATCAGCTGAGAAATGTCTGGCAAAATGGACGCTATCCAGTTCGACCTAAAGAACATGAAACTGTCCCTGATAAAGTTGGACACCCCAAAATTGGAAGCCGGCGACGACGTGATCATCAAAGTGGCATATTCTGGCATCTGCGGGACTGATCTTCACATTATCGAGGTATGAGATCGGACACAGAGTAGAAGTAGACTCCCTCAGTGACCAGTCCCCGTTTGGTTTCAGTAACTGCAGTAGGGCCAAATGGGAGGTGGGGATACAGCCCTCCAGAAAAACAATTTTATTTAGGGTGATTTTTAGAGAAAATAAAACGCACGCGTTTTATTTGGTCCGAAAATTGTAAAATTGGGAAAATTGTGGCCGGAGGTTAGCGAGTTCCAGAACTACTAGTAACGTAAATTTTGTAGTTTTAGTGGTATATGATTATAATGTATAGGTATGTTGACTACTAATTGCACACCGTTCAATTCATAACTGCAATTTAATGAGCGTAGCGAGCGGAGTGAAGACTTCAATAATTCGACTATCGATAGAAATTGGTATGTGTTTTTTTGTGCTCTTCAGACCAAACGAGTACTCAAATTTCAATGAAACTCTCAGGGAACCTTCACAATGTCTGAACGTAGACCGGATCAGTTTTTGAGCACAATAGACGAAAATATTTCTACACATTCGCATTTTTGTACATTTTTAACAAATTTATCGATTTTTGCAACTAATTGTTTGCTGTCTGTAGGCTAAATGGCTTTGTTGATTTCAATGAAACTTACAGCGTAATCGGTTAAGATTTGTTGTTGAAAATCGCGTTTCTGTGATTTTAATGTGCGTTTATCATGATGGTATTTTGAACGCGTATTGTCAGTCTATTTAAATCCAATCTTTTCTATAAATGAAGTAAGCCCAATAAAGTAGTTGTGTACTGTATTTAATTAGTGAATGCCCTTTTCTTGACTTAT
This sequence comes from Lednia tumana, assembly GCA_003287335.1. NCBI lineage: Eukaryota > Metazoa > Arthropoda > Insecta > Plecoptera > Nemouridae > Lednia > Lednia tumana. The sequence goes on from QKMV01001273.1 coordinate 12,092, forward strand.
ACTAACCGTATAATGGATGAAATAATACCTGTATACTTAAATTTTTTGTAAAAGGTACTAAATCATTGTAAAATCTTGGAATAATAAATTTCCCACTAAAAGAGATAGCAGATCACGTTTCACCTTCTGGAAATGCGAAACGGTCGGTACGTTTTCGAAGTCCCGTCGCTTAGATTAGTTTGAAATAAGTGTATAAAAACTGTAAAATCGTTTGACGAGATGGCAGATCGGCCCACAACAAGCATACCGTTATCTCCGATCGAATGAAGAGAATCACTTTCGAGATGAAAAATATACATATGTATCGAATGAAATACAGGCCCAGATATTTATTTCGGTAACTTGTTTGCTCTTGCGTTACAATCGAAATACCCCAGCTTCGATCGTGGTAATCGGCTTTCATGGTTACCACAACTCCAACTGCAAATGATGGAATAGTTTCTTGAAAACAGACCAAACCTGCGTCCTTGTCAGTTTGCTGTCCTATTCTCCCTCGTGAAAATTCTTTATATCTTCCCGGAAGCTTGCATTGGTTATCAAGAATTACACATAATACCAAAAAATACGGCCGAAACTGCATGTCCATCTAATATCACTGACCAGCGTAATCTAAAACCGGCATTTTATCTTATCGAATCCAATGTTTTTAAATACCCATGTAAATTCCACTTGTGGGTTGATTAAAGAGCAGCTTTCCCTTCCATGTCTAACAAAACCGCATAAAACCAAGCTTTCGGCCTTCCTAAAATGATTTTATCAATTATCAATATAATGATTGGAATGTTCGTTCTCTGTATAGTCTTTGCTTTAATTATAAGTGCACGGAATGTTGAAACGTTTTAATGATGGAGCTTTAATGATGGGGATGTCCTCGCACTTGTTATCCACGTTAACACCCCAAACATGGTATCTATTAGAATAGATGGGACTGGCTATGTTGTCAAATATCTCATAGACCCGGTGCAACCCTCACATGCCATATTGCCATGAAGATTTTAGGATTTATTGTGCACGTAGGTAGGCAGACGGGTTGGGGAGGCAATTTGGTATTAGGCAGCACAGCTCTGGACTCGACTCAGCGACCAAGTCATTACGGGTAGAACACCTGAGTCCTGTCAAATAAACATTGATTTCAACAAAGGTAAACCTAATCACCTCTTGATAAGCAGAAATTCAGTGCACTCCTAACTAAAGCAAAGACTATAAATGACAAATACTTTTTTGAAGTTGTGCAACAAATGTGCATGCCACAGCCCATCCAACAGTCCACGCGTAGAAGTCTAGCGCCCGCCCGATGGGTGGAACTAGATTTCGGCCTCGCCAGAAAATTTTGGTTTCGCCACGTAATTTTGGCTTCGCCACGAAATTAGTTTATCACCTTGCCGTTATGGCTCTTTATGTTGGCTTCGTCTCTAAGACTTGGGGTTCATGCTTCAATTTGGAAATTTCCTTCTGATGGCTCCACCCGATGGGCTCCGCCACAAAAATATAGGCTTCGCCACAAAAATGTAGGCTTCGCCTTGTCATTTGGGATTAGCTCTGTTGCGGGCTTATCTCTCATTAACACCGCTTCTTTACTTACCAGATGGACCGGACCACGCTGATCGGGTTCACCACGGAATTGTTCCTTTTCCGTGTTTTTTTTTTCCAAAAATTATATAAACAAAATGTTACCATTAGGATGTAATCTGCAATGCAAGAATCTGCAATGCAAGCCAATCTGAAATTTCAGAAAAATTTGGACTTTCCCGCCGGCGCCCCGAGCCGCGGGCATCCAAACTTTTCTGAACTGGACGAAAATGAATAGGAACAAAAATCTCAATGTGTCCCCCCCCCCCCCCTCAAAAGAGCCGCTTAGGTCGCACTGGGTCGTTAGCTCCCCGTTGCGTCGCGTTAGCATGGAAAAATTTGGAAATTTGGAGTCAATCGGTATGGAAACGTATAAAGATATTAAATTCTTGTTTAAACACACGGAAATACAGGAAAGTTATTAAAGAGGGTATGCCCCAATTGCCAACTGAGCGTTGGAAAGCTTTCAGCTTTCGTCGATATGGTTCTGCTGCTCAGAGAACTGGTTCGTTTTCATACATACTATTGTAACCCACGTACTTTGCCATGTGCTGTGCTAGACCTATCTGACTACCTATGCTCCTTTTCAACCCAGCCCAGGCGACGGGATTTTGAAAAATTCACCGACACTTTTCCGTTTGCAGGTGAGACCTTTCAGTCCGAAATATTTGTGTATTTTGACTCAACTTGACAGTAAGCGAGAGAGTTTTAGATAAAAATGTAACTTCGGTGTGTGTGCAGCGCTATTTGCAATATTTTGCCCAATACGTCCGAAATATATGCTTCCAAGCTTGATGATTTGTGGGGAAGATTGCTACATTTGAATAATATATATTATAGGCAAAGGAAACAACACTGAAAAAACGGCTTGCAGAGAAAATTAAGTTACACTTTTATCTACAATTCCCTGACGTACTGCCATTGGTTATCTTTAACGATTGAGTCAGCATTTGTCGACAAAACAAGGTCCGCAGATGTTTTCCCGTGCCGAGGTCAAGTCGAGGACGGAGGAAGGAACAAGGTCCGCAGATGTTTTCCCGTGCCGAGGTCAAGTCGAGGACGGAGGAAGGAACAAGGTCCGCAGATGTTTTCCCGTGCCGAGGTCAAGTCGAGGACGGAGGAAGGA
>QKMV01001274.1:0-13973 GCA_003287335.1 Lednia tumana
AACGATAGAGCCAGCAAAGGTGTACAAAAATAGGTCTGATCAAGGTTTCTTGCGCGGCTCACCATGCTAATGCATAGACTTCACATGGCTCTAGAAAACACACGAAATAATATTTACAAGATATTTCCCGGGAAATTTGCGAAAAAATTGAAATAAGTCTTATCATCATCACCAATTAAAGCTGATAATTTTTATGTTGGCTTGTTCTGTCAGTCCTGATTTTTGTAAGTGTGCGATATTTTTCTCTCATCCCAACCACCACTTAGTGTTTTTACAACCACTACTTATTCTGGAAACAAATTGAGAAAGTCCATATTTAAAAAATATTTTCTTACATTTTTCTACGAAAATTTATAGGAGCTGTTCGTACATAAAGTGGTTGCTGGAAAGAGACGAGCATCCGGCATCTAAAAAAAACAGGAGTCATGTAACACAAAAATTATAAGTTTTTAAAATTGATCATGATGATGAGACTAATTTTCAAACTTTTCCGCCAATTTATCGGGAACATATTTTGCACGATATTTCACCTGATCCACAAATTAATATGAAGCCATGTCTGAAAACAGATGTGTAGTTAAAGTCGTACGTGCTGTATTACGGTGATGAACGCGCCGGGTAAATTAATCGGGTAAATTACAAGGTTTCAGCTCGAATAAGAGTTAATTGCATGGAAACTGAACCAATCGCCATGCAGTACTCGCTGTTCAGCCCTACGTTACCTTGTAAGCTAAAGTAAACTGAATATGGCATGCTGTTTAAATAATTCCATTTTTCCAGTTTTTCACTGTTCCTTTCAGACCTTGTTCATTAAATTCTATCTAATTGTACAATGGGCTGTATCAAAATAAATACATACATTTTTGGCTGGCAGAGCATATTCGTCACACATACACCACATACTTATGATCATAAGACTAGAAAATCTGTGAAAATACTGGTCTTCACACTGGATTTGAATGCTAAGAAATCCACTTAAACTTTCCCAACGTTTCCTAAATTATGCCGTTCAGATATTCGGGGATAAACCACTTTTGACAGAAAAAACCGACAGTGTGACAAAGACAACAAGTTTGTGAAACAGAATTTTTGAAAACTAATGCTAACTTTAGGAGATAGACTAAAAATGTTATAAGCTCACCACTTCCATGAGCCTCCGAATGGAAGCTGATTCCCTTTGGATGGATATGTTTTAAGAGAGCTATGGAAGTGAAAATCTTATAAAAAATGAAGTATAGATGGAGTTCAAAGAATTTCGAACTTTTAATGTTGTGCAGAAGACTTATTTCACTAATATCACGGCAATTTGTAATCAAATCTGATACGTAATCACTAATCAGCAAATGAATAAACCCTTGCGCTTCCAAGAAAACTGTTAATAGGGAATTTCAGTTAGAGCAAGAAGGAAGATTTTGGTGCTCCAAGATCCAAAGGGCTGCATATACTTTTTATATGGGAAAAAACAAATTATTTTGCTCCAAATTGGAGTGAGAAAATCAAAACTGAGATTCCCTATTAACTGCCAATAACTGCTAAAAACTGCTCAGAACTACCGTTCTGAGCAGTTTTACCCTGTTAATTGACAGTTTATTTGAAAACTAGTGCTAAGCTTACGAAGTAGACACGAGTCTAAAGAAATTGAAAACCCTGTCGCTCATGCTTGCAGCTGGTCGCCATCCAAGGCTTCTGTTCCGCGACGCGCGACTACTGCCCCCCCGGCCCCCCCGGCTCCCCAGGACTCCCCGGCTCGGCAGGCCAACGGGGCGGGGACGGCAACAAGGGGGACAGGGGGGATCGAGGATTTCCGGGGGAAGAAGGCAAGCGAGGCTCGCCCGGCGTCCACGGGGAACAAGGACCAAGAGGACCCGAGGGAGAATCGGGATCACCGGGCTTTCCTGGACTCGATGGTCGCGACGGCGTCCCTGGGGAACCAGGTCTGGATGGCATACCTGGCAGGAATGGGCTGGATGGAATTCCTGGAATGGATGGATTGTCGGGAAGAGATGGCATTCCAGGAACTCCGGGAACGAACGGTATCGACGGTGAGTGTTACTGTTGACGTATTCTTAAGTCGAGGAAAGTTTGTTTTCCGTTTTGTTTACTAATGATGTCGATGTTTTTGCAGGAAGTCCGGGACTTTTGGGGCCGCAGGGTCCGATGGGCCCTAAAGGACCTAGGGGTGAGTTTGCGTTTTGAATATAATTTCACATTTATCTGGGTTTATTTACAAGGCACGTTGTTATCTCATTTTTTAACGCGGAGGAACTTGTACCTCCAGCGAGCTTTGAATTCTTAGAAAATATCGACGCTTTTTTCTGTTAGATAAATTGTTATTATTATTTTCATGCTGTATGCGTCTTTATTCGTTCAGTTCAGATGTTTACTCTCTGAAATGATATTTAAAAGCTGGCATCCAGCTCCGACGGGATTATTTATACGTAATGAGATGTTTGAAAATGTTGAATTTCTTGGAGGACTTTGTGTTGGCCCTAACTAGGAAGGTAATTAGACTGTGCACGACATCTACCTTCAGGTATTCTCTGGAGTTCCCTCTAGGTATTATTTGTCGGGAGTCGGCAAAGACGGTGCAGCTGAGGACATAATTTAAAGCGAAACAATATCCGTGCTCCGAATTTTATTTACCTTCGTGCTAGTGCTTTTGATAGACGACAGGTAGGTTGACGAGCTTCTCTTTCACCCTTAACAACATGGTGCTACCCTAACTTTCAGCTTTCTTAATTAATGTTGAATTATGCCCGAGTTTTTCATTAAGTTTTTCTACCTAATTATAACTTTAAATATTTAAACATGAGAGATGGGGCCGCTCGTAATTTGTAGTTTAGCTTATTACACAAAACTGCGAAATTCAGTTTGCTCGTTTTCCCGGCATTGTTGTTGCTGTTGAGAAAGCAGCTTTCTTCACAGTCCACGAATTGTTTTCAGAAAAACTTTGCAAAAGCTGTTGAGATTTCATTCGACTTTCGGTAAAAGCGGCGCAGAAAACGGGAGGTCGTTTCTCGCAGTCGAAAATGGCAAATAAATGTTGCAAATGTTTGGTCGAATTATTAATTCGCGTGGAATTAACCTTTTCTGTTCTCAAATATGCCGAGCCGCTCTCCTTTTTTCGCTCATAAAACTTTCCAATTCAACTCAGCATTACCATGAATAAAGTAAGCAAATACCAACGACGCTGCCGCACATTATTTCCAAGCCAGCCAAGGCTGTTCTAGATCAAATAAACTATATTTATGTGGTCGTTACGCCAAACGACCTGAAATTGACATAATGAAACTGTCACGGGTTGACGTTTTATCCTCGATTCAGCAAACTATTCTGAACGGGGGGAAAAGAAAACGTTACAAATTATTTCAATAAGAAAATCTACCTCATTTGCGGTCACGTCTGTATTAAATTCCCCTGTTCTCATCGGAAAGTATAGCGAGATTGTTCGTATCGACCACCAGAAGCGCTGGCCTAGAATAATATTAATGTCAACCGGCGCAAGTTTTTGTGCGATATCTATTAGCCCCACTCGAATGAGGTCGTCGATAATCGCATTCTAAACGGCTATAAAAACATGGGCTCATCTATCTCATGTGTCTCTCGGTAAACATTATAGGCCGGCGAAAATCAGGAAAACCTCGAAACTCCTGGCTGGAAAAACGTGGATCCACGCTATCGCACGCAGCTTTACTTCACTCCGCATCTCTCTATCTGCTTGAAAACGTTCATGTCTATAACACCTCTTTTGTCGTGACGAAGGAACTAATTCATAAGCTCCAAAAAAGACAGACAGAATGCTATCCCTTCTGCTTGAGGTGCATTCCACTCGCATTAACGTTAATATTGTTTCCAGTATTCATAATCCTAGCTGAATGAACGTCGTAGGGTAGGACTGTAATATGATCAAGGATCCTACGATAACCCCTTTAACGCTGCAAACTGTCCAAGCTGGCTGGAATTGCAAGCGATTAAAAACCACCCATAGAATCTCAGGTTTTCCGCGCTGAATCTGTGCTCATCTCTCTTAACAAAAACCTGTCGTAAAAAGAATCGCTATGAGCCTACGGTGAAGCGGCGCTATTTATATTTAGATCTTGCCCCGTCTGAGTCGGCGTTGTTCGCTGATACTAATTCGACCATATGTACCGTAAATGCGAAACATGATTCGATGTCTGTCTATGTGACGGTACTGCAGAGCGTGATTAAACATTGGCAAAATGCGAGTACATCGTTGCTATTGTCACGGCGCAAAACACCGCTTTAGTGCATTTGCATTATCAAAAGAATAGAATATGCTATTTTCATACACAGGGCTTGAATGGGATTTACGCGCCAGCCTCCGTATAGGGAAAAACTCTATCCAATTCCAAACGAATAATGCACGGCGATTGTGAAAAATTGTGTTGTATTTTAAACAACACAGGGACCGATTTGAATTCTCGCACACATAAATATGCATGGATCTGAATCTTTTGTTATTTTTCTAGAGTCTTTAGACGCCAGCAAATGTTGGAATATGTATTTACATAATGCACTGAGCGTAACAATTGAATCCCCGGCCAGGGTAGCGAGAAGACAACCGGCCGGCTGTTTTGGTACTCGGTGCTGCAGACGTGAAGAACAAACTATAAACTCTGTGTCTTTTCCAGGACTGACCGGACCTCGGGGTCGACCGGGAAAGTCGGGCACGAACGGGGAGCCGGGAATACCTGGCATCAACGCTTGGACGGTGAAGATAAACGGAACGACCAGTAACGAGCTGCTAGTCCCGCCATCGATCGCCGGTGTGTGAAATTTGTGTGAAATTTATGTGAAATTTGTGCGAAATTTGTGCGAAACTCGGCGCGCAAAAATCGCTCGCAATAATATTTTCAGTTTGCAAAGCTAACCGGTTAAGGTTGTAACGGAAGTCTAGCGGTTGGGAAGGAAAAGCTAATGAAAATCCCAGCGGAAAACTCGTGGAGAACTCCTGATACCGAGCTGAACCGAGAGAAAAGTTTTTTTTTTTCGTTTCCTTTTTCTTACGCTGGAGGAAACATTAAACTTTTAGCATGTAATTAATTTATGGGTGGCATCGTTATTGATCAAGATACAAAATACTTCACGTACGATGCGTCGTAAATAAGGCGGATGTGAAACCGTTTTGCTTGGCATAGCGATATTCATCACAATAAAGGTATTTTATTGAATCCTGTCCGTTAAAAAGGATTCGCTATTCACGGAGCTTCTCTGTTCCGTTTAAAGCCTTCGCAATAAACCAGTCTGTTAATCTGTCGGGGACTGAAGAATTTACAGGAGCGTTTCTGCTAGCCGGCAAGGAAAAATGCTAAACGCAAACCGTTTCGAAATCACCGAATTAATACGTGCATCTTTTTTGTAACCAGGCCGCATGTCGGAGATACTACTTTTATTTATTACACTTTTCCACTTGACTTATTGGGATTTTCGAACGGCTCGTGGTTTCATTAAACTTGTTACATGCAGGCACAGTGGAATCGGCATTCGTGACCGAAATAAGTGCACTCTGCCCTGAATTACTGCACCTCCAAACACCCATACGCTTCTTTTTCTTGAAAATAAATGGCAATAAATTCGATCCGAAAATAAGATTTCCTCAACATTTATATCGTTTTATCGTTCACACCGAAGTTCAAACTGCAAACACCCCCATAGCTTTTACTACAAACGATCGAAAGTCGAGTTAAGAACCTTTATGTGAGAACTTCCACCTAACCTAACATTGTGGTAGAGGCGCCAAGTTCAAGCTTTCTGTACGAGTGTACAGAATGCACTCCCCTTTCCTAAAAAGAAATGGTTAGCTGCTTAGCTAAGCCCCATTATTCATCATTTTCAAAATTATTATCATAATCAATATGATTTGATGATCAAAATAAATCGCCTTTTTTGTTGCCCACCTTTTGAATTGTAAATAATTTTTTTTTGAAATCCTTCAGCCCACTTCTTGATGCGATTCCTATCTCCAATGGTGTGCAATTGAGTAATATTTTGAAAAAAAAAATTGGCTTGAATTAGCAACGAATCTACCATGCAATTTTTCCAATGTCAATTACATCTGCCAGTAGTCCAGACGTTGTATTTCCCAAATTAGTTCAGTTACCCCACTTTTTTGAACGCCTATTTTGTTTTACATAAAATAATAAACCGACTGTTAGTTTTTTAAACAAATCTCGTGACCGTAACTGTTTTGAGAAAATAATGAAGCCTAAAACATGCGAGTTTTGTAATACCCGCCATGTTACAGTTTGGTGAAAACCCCATCTTCAATGTGTTGTAGCTCCAAAAACAGGTCGGTTACCCCTATTTATTTTTGGATATTCCGATGCAGGACATACTTATCTACAACTTCAGAAAGTTTCGTCAATATCTCGTGATGGTCGAAACTTAAGAAGGAATGTCCGAAATCTCTTATTCGATAGAAATCGCTGAAATTTTCCATATGCATAAATAATTTAATTATACACAAAAATACGAAAAACAAACTGGGGTACCTGAACTAATTTCGGTATTATAATACATTGAAGTTAGGCCTTCAGTCTATAGTTAGCTTGGCGGACAGAAAGAACATCACATTTTCTCAACTAAATATTGCTTTATGCGTCGTTCTAATCGCGAGATATTTAAGCAAAACTAACTGTAGATTCATTATTTACTGCTGAAGATTTGAAATACAAAAAAAATACATCAATCTGAACGATTTACAGAGATATAATGATTTGAAGAGAAATATTCTAAAAAAACTTGGCTGTTTTTAGCACGGCTGCAGTACTTTCGGTACACTTGCTAGATTCTATACATATATTTTTCTCCTAACGCTTTCTTTGTTTGTTGAAAAGCCCTGTTTACCACGAGCTAGATGGCGATTAAGATTTGTTTGAGGTATTTCAGCTGCCATTTTGATAAGAGACAACCATTTTTTAATTCAAATCTAGCAGGTGGTGTGGCCCATTCGCACATTCCTCCTTAAAGTCGGCGGAGAGTCAACTGGGAAAACTCACCCGATTTGAAGTTTGTTTTAATTACTACAGCTAAACTGTAAGTAGCAGAGACACCAAACTTGCTTACCTCCACGAAAATCTAACTGGATTTCTAAAAAAATGTGTTTCAAATTTTTATATTCATCGGTTTTTAAAAAACCTGATTTAAGTTGAAAAAAATTATAAAATCCCACTTAAAATCAGGTTTTTGAAAAAAGTTTAAAAAAACAATCATTTTTGATACATCTCCTCAAAAAGCCAGTTGAATTCTCTTGGAGTTAACCAAGCTTGGTGACCCTGCTACTCATGGTTTAGCTGCAGTAATTAAAAGAAACTGCAAATCGGATGTGTTTTTTGACCTGCCCCTCCCTCCACCTCAATGGAGCCTCCTTAATACCGTGTGTTTCTGTGTGTGTGTTCGCGTTAGGTGCAATACCCATGTATCCGCAACTTCCCCAATTGATAACCGTGCACGAGGGAGACAACGTGCGGATGCGGTGCGCTGCCTCCGGAACGCCCCACCCCAACGTAGAGTGGCGTAAACTGGACGGCCACACGATCCCTCTCGGAGCATGGCAAGGTAAAGAAGGCGGCCAAGTCGAACGTTGCTGCTGCTGCTGCTGCTGCTGCACTTTTACTCCACGAGAACGTTTGCTGTTGTACGGAACACGGCGTTCTCCTCCGAAGAGATAAATTGCGCTCGATGATCTCTCCATATTTCATTACGGATGACGTCTAGTGGATATTGGCGAACTGCCATTGTGGATGTATAGTGCGAGGCGAGAATAATGACTGTGATTTGCGCGTCTATTCTGTGCACGAATGGAAGGATTTCCGTTGGCTTCTTTCGCTGATCACTCTGACGTCTTGATGCACTGTAGCTGAGCATGAAAAGAAATATAAAAAATTGAGTTTTTATTACTCGTTATATTTTCCGGTGTCAAAATTATCCCCTACGTAGTTTGAATTGTCAGATTTGGAAACTATCTCAAGAGACAGATTGATTCGTCTGCATTTCAAAAGCTGAGTATAACTTTCAAGAAAACTGTTTTATGAACTGGGTAAAATTGGTAAAAAAGACCACTAATAGATTCCTAAAGTTTCGTGAACTGTTTTTTCTGCTTCATCAGCGGTCTCCATCAGTGGTATAAGTTTGGGAATCTTTTAGTGGACTTCTTAGCATTTTTACCCGAATTATAAAATAGTTTTTTCAGTAAACTAGGGCTAAGATTAGAAACTAGACATATGTCTAAAGAAGTTCGTATAATCAAAAAAACTGTTAGTACTGCTGAGAACTTCTAACAAACAAACTGCCAATAACCTACCAAAGCCTACAACATTCCAAACTGCCAATGTTTCGCTAACTATATTGAAAGCTTCTTCGGGGCGATTTTCCGGCAGATTAAACGTGAATTATTCTGAATAAATTCTTGTTCACGTATAATCTGTCGGACAATCGCCCCGAAGAAGCTTTCAACATAGTTAGCGAAACGTTGGCAGTTTGTTTCTTAGAAGTTCTTAGCAGTTGAACCCATTTACTAACAGATTTCTGAAAACTAGTGCTGAAATTAGGTAGAAGACATGAGTCTTAAACATTAATAAGCTTTTAATATAATTATCGAAACGTTGGCAGTTTGTTTCTTAGAAGTTCTCAGTAGTGAAACCCATTTACCGACAGTTTTTCTGAAAACTAGTGCTGAAATTAGGTAGAAGACATGAGTCTTAAGAATTTCATAACCTTTCACTTTTCTTTCGCTTGACTTTCCAGCCGTATCTGTCTCGGGGCATTCACTCAACATCACCCGCATCAACCGCGGGCACATGGGTTCGTACCTCTGCATCGCCGACAATGGAGTACCACCGCAGGCCAATCAAACGTTCAAACTAGAAGTCCACTGTGAGTATTTATCTGCATGATCAATCCTCATTGTCCTGTTGATCAGAAAGTGTTAGTGTCTACTTAATGCGAAGCACGAGGCACTCTCGTTGATGAAATAGAACGATGCCCACGGACGGAAGATAACACGCTTTCCGAATACAATTGTCGTCTGGGTGTTTTTTCAGCGGCATCAGCCATTACATTATACCTGGTTGCGTCACCTGCTCCCGTGATCGCGCGAAACCAATTAATCTGCGAGTCCCAGCGGAATTATTCCGCTTGTCTGGATTCGATAGCTGGCTGTATTACATAAACCCATTCGCCGCGGGGAAATAAATAGAAAATCGACTCGGTCTAATTTCCGAAAACAAATAAAACTGGAAGACGAGTAACCCGTACGAAAATTAATCCCATTTGTACAGCATCGCGGTTCAGTTGCGATCGAGAACAGCAGAAAATCTTTTCCCCATATTTTCTTCCCCGAGCGCGCGCGGATCCCATAAACGCGCGCGCGCCGTGTCGACGTAAACCCCGCCAATAAAAAAGCACTTTGCCAGTATTATTTTGATCAAATCTGAAAGGACGATAATGACCACACTTTTAGCCGCAGCCAGACGCAGCTCGTCAAGTGGCCGCGGCGTGCAAAATCCGGCGAGTAACGAGATTTCTCTCTTGCCGCGTGTCTGCTCCAGTCTCGCCGCTGATTCGCATCCAGAACCAGATGCTGGGGGTGGCGAACGGCTCGACGGCGGTGCTGGAGTGTGAGGTCGAAGCCTATCCAGAAGCGGTGCGATATTGGGAGAAGGCTGATGACTCGCCCGACAGGGCCGAGGACCGCCTGCTCGAGCCGGGTGACAAATATCGCATGGACTACAAAGAAGAAGGGAGGTACAAAGCGAAGATGCAGCTCAACGTGACGAGGATCGGAGGCGCGGACTTTGGCGTCTATCGCTGCGTGTGTAAGAACGAGCTCGGAATAACGAGAGGGATTTTCACACTGTTCGGTAAGTTGGTTTTGAGGTTATCAATATTTCTAGAAAACAGTGAGTGGAACTCGTCGCGATAGATAGCGCGTCGGGATGTGGCAATCACGCCCGAGTTACGGTTGGGATTTTCGGTGTGTTTTTTTTTTTTGAAATTGATTCCGCGATGACTGTTTCTACTCGGCAATTTCGAAATGTATGGCGTGGAACTGCACGGTCTTATGTTTCCACCCCGTCGCGCACGGCCGAGTGGAATACGAGACTCGAGAGGAAACTTCTCGCGCATGCTTTTCTGTAACTAACCTAATTCCATGTGCATGCAATTGTTTAGACTCGGGCTGAGGATTTTGACGTTTGTTCGTTGGACAAGTGGACGACGAGCACCGATTTCTAGCTCACAGGACGCGACTGCAGTTGAAAGATCACGGATAGATGTTCTAGATTATCAATTTAATTCCATGTCACAGTATGTCATTGATTGTCAACCAAAGACTTGCCGTTTCGACGTAGAAAAGAATCGCACGTAGCGCTCTTCAAATAGATATCGCTTTGACATGTCCGCGATCATTTTTTTTTCTCAAGAGGTTGTGCTTTGTAGTTTGTGTGATGGAAAAATCATTCGCCACGACTCTCTCCGATATAATTTCCGGTAGGGATTTAACATTTCATATATTCAGCGAAGAAACTTTAAAGTTCAAAGTTTAAAGACGCTTTTTTGTACATCGTATATACCACAAAGTACGTTCTTTCTGTCGCGTCGGAAAAGTCAAAGTTCTCGTTACTCGTGACACATCTTTATGACGTGATAAGATCCGCGAAATGACTTGTGTGGTAGGTATACACTTTTCGCTGTTTTTTTCGAGTGGCATTTATCAACCACGCTCTGGGATTCGATAACCTTCATGCTACGGTGGAGATGCATCTCGAGAAATGTTTCGGAGCCCACATGCTCCCGGCCAGAATGCTCTGGGGACCACGCGTGCTCGCTCTGACAATGACGGATTGGTCGTGGCAAGGATACAGCGACAAGAAACCGGCTTGTCTGGGGAAAACAAAGGTAGTTTCCGGAAAAATAAAACAAAGCAGACCTTTTAAAAAGGTAATAAAGAACCGGTACGCATAGGTAGTCGAAACCTTCTGAAGAGTGCGAATGTTTCACTGGCCCGCGCCCGTCACTCGCACACGCATGAGTCGGGATTTTCCAACGCATTTTCTAACGCGAGCCTGACACGCGGTCTAACAATTTCCAATTTCTCAGTGACAGCAGCTCAGCGAGAAGAACTTTTGTTTAGAATTTTCCCTGCGTGTGTTAGTAGCTTCGTGCGTCTCTCAGCTATACATATATGCAGAACACCAGTTCACTGACAGAACCAACGCATGGGAAAAGAAAGAAACATTTCATTTAATAACAAAATGGCAGATCGAGTATCGTCGAGTGCATAGCACCCACGAAGAAATGATTGAAATTTGTCACGTGACTGTCACGAGCCGAGAAATCCGCGAGCGCGCACACCGGCGCCTGGTTTACGCCGAGCGGAACTCCCGCCGCTCGTCCATCACGTACAGAACCGGATGTTTCTCGATCGTGGCGATGTCTTTCTCCAACTGCTTCAAGTCGCTCTCGAGGCTGAGTTTGTTGTGCACGTTACGCAGCGTGTCGGTGATGACGGGCAACAGATTGTACTCCTTCATCTTCGCGTCCCAGTTTTGTTTGAGCCCGGCGAGCAGTTCGCGTCGTTCAACGTCGCACACGAACTGCGGTCCGGCGTTTTGCTGGAGGCCGGCGCACAGGTCTCCGGACCGGCCTTGGATGTCGAGCGGTGGTACCGGTTTGAACTCGTCCAAGAAGGAGGGCATCTTTGCGTACCGGGACTGTGTGACTAGCACCGGTTCCACCCTGCGTTGGGCACCGAATCGCGTGAACACCTCGACCTTCTTCGGCTTAGGAGGAACCAGGTGGACGGCGTGCAAGATGTTCTCGCGGAGAAAGTTCTTTTTTGGGCCGTTGTCCCGTTTGTGAGGCTTCTTGTGCGGACAATCGGCTTTCTGGCAGCACGGAGCGCCAGACGGCTGCGGTACCAGCTGTTGTTGAGCTTGCTTGTGGCCCTTCGGACCCTTGGCTTTGATACCTGGTGATGGCGCCCGCCTGGACAGCAATCAATAACACATAAAGTTATTAAATTCGTAAGACTCGTGTCTTCTGTCTAATCTCAGCACTAGTTTTCAAAAAAACTGTTAGTAAATGGGTTTAAATGCTGAGAACTTCTAAAAACAAACTGCTAACGTTTTGCTAACTATACTGAAAGCTTTTAAGAATATTAAAATCACTTGAAAAATACCTGCTTACTCGAGGACTCGAACCCCGGACCTTTTGCTTACCAGGCAAATGTCGAGTACGTAATGTCAAGTCCTCGTGTAAGCAGGTATTTTTCAAGCGATTTTAATATTCTTAAAATTATAACTAGCCGTGTATTTGGCTTTAAAAGTTTAATCCTTGTCATACTGGAAGCTTCTTCGGCCTGCAGATCGACCCGAAGAAGCTTTCAGTACCTATAGTTAGCGAAACGTTGACAGTTTGGTTGTTAGAAGTTCTCAGCTGCTAAACCCGTGTAATAACAGTTTTTTTGGACACATTAAGTGATCAATATTTTGATGTGACAGTTTGAGTAATATGTTGTACACATAGGTATTGCACATACCTCACCCGAGTTACGTCATGGAATTTAATCTATTGCGCAAGAATGCTCGCGGGGATTGGGTTATATAGCAGCCCTAACCGCAACTGCCACAGATTGATTTTGAAACACCGATTTGATTGCACACTGCACGGGTGCATTGCCGTTCATCGCGGTACTTACTTGAGCGGTAGGATGACTGGCTTATGCGAATGCTTCTTCAGGAAGTCGCTCGGCCCCGCCAGTGGCACTTCGGCATATCCGAAAGTCCGCCGTTCACTTTTGTTAGCAGCGTTCGTAGCTTTTTCGTCCGCGATTTTCTTGCGATATTTCGACTGGTAAGAGACCGTCTGCGCTACTTTGGGCAGTTCCCTCTTCTTCAAATTGAAGACGCACTCGTTGTGCTCGGTTATTTCAACGATCGACATCCTGGCGGAAAACGGTTAGAATTTGAACTCGTTTTTTTAATCGAGTGTCAAGGAGATTACAACATTCGACAACAATCATTAAAAACATTGTCAGCAGCCAGTGATAACTTATTACAAAGCAGCCTAGATACGTACGGCAATAATTAATTCGCCAAAGTCACCCCCCGAGTGCAGTACAAATACCCTAAACCCTTCACTAGCAGATTCAGCGGGATTTTAAATCGCAGTTCACAGGCTAAACATAGCAGCAGAATGGTCTCCCTCATCGTAGAATGTTCTCCTTCTTGCAGAGAGAGACACCCGACTGCGTCTGCCCCCAACGTTCTCGTCGCAGGGCCAGGGGGTGTCTGTCTACGGCCACCCCCCACCCGACTTTGTGGACGTCGACGACTTGTGTCCGCCTCCAGTTGCATGTCCGGATTGTCCGGATGCCAAAGAGTTCAAGTGTCAAGACGGAGGCATCTCGCTGTTCAACCTGGTCAAGGGGATGGAAATACGGGCGTTCGACAACGACACTTACCCCGGACTGCCGAACAGGACTCTTGGTGAGATTATTGTGTGGAACACTCGCATCTATGGGAGCGTGGGCTAGTTTTAGAAAGGAAGTTGGATGGGCCTTCGACACATGCCAAGTTCTGGGAGACATTCTAGTCGTGGGGCTTTTACTCTTAACGGACCAGTTTTACGACTTTTCGTAAATTCGAGTTAATCGCTATGCCTAGGATTAAATTGGTATCGCCATGGTGACAGCCAATCGCCTGCATGGAATTAATTTTGATTCTGATGATTACCGCTTAACTCGAGGTTAAGAAAAGTTGTAAAATTTGCTCTAATGTGAATCTAGTGGCAGCTGGAAAATCCCACCCGGTATTTAGTTTATTTTAATTTCTGCAGTCGAACTGCAAGTGGCAGAGACACCAAACTTGGTTCATGTGGCAGAGACACTAAGCTTGGTTCATGTGGCAGAGACACTAAGCTTGGTTCATGTGGCAGAGACACTAAGCTTGGTT
>QKMV01001275.1:0-16753 GCA_003287335.1 Lednia tumana
ATTATTACAACTCGAACAAAAGTATTTAATCACCAGATCCGCAATTCCTCGAGACAAAAACACCCGGCTAGCAAGAATCTAGCACCGGCAAAATTAGCGAGCCCACTGTGATCGCCTCTGCAAGCGAGCAGGGCTGACCAGCCGGCTGGATCTCTCCATTCTACTACGCCACAAGGGCAGAGCGGCGAGTTTAAATTACGGCAAGAAAATAATTCGTCCCGCCACCAATTTTTTTTTTTTTTCTTTTGGCATTCTGCATTGACTGGCATTCTTTACATTATATACTGTTTAAATTCAAAGTCGGAGAGGTCCTTTAAGCAGCTAGTTTTAACGTGAAGAACTAATATCCCTTCAAAAATGTCTGCCTGCTCGAGGATCCAGCACGGGAATCCAACTCGAGGATTCTTCTTGAGAGATCGACCACTCTTTAAGATTAATTTCTTTTCAGAAATGGCAATACGTGTTAGGCTCAAATGGTGAGAGTTACGGTCGTGAATTCCCGAGGTTGGGGCTACGATTCCTCGAGCAGGCAGGCATTTTTGTAGTGATATTAATAATCAAAAAAACTGTTAATTAACTGGGTAAAGCTGCTAAGAGCTGCACATATTAAATTCCCAAAGTTTTGTGAGCTGTTCTGTAAGCTTCATCTGGTGAAAATCTTGACCCTGACTTTTGAGATCGAGATTTTTGAGATTCGCCCCTGATGAGGCTTACAGTACAGTTTGCGAAATGTTGGGAATTTAACTTGTGCAGTTCTTAGCAGTTTTACCCAGTTAATTAACAGTTTTTTTGAAAGCTAGTGCTAAGATTAAGAATTAGACATGAGTCTAAAGAAATTGATATTAATAATCTTCATTTTCAGATCAAATTGCCGGTTTACAGCAGTCGTGCTTTGTCCTAATGTTACTACTGAAACTACTTGTAACGTGAATTGAAAGATCACTTTTTTCGGTCACTCCAACAGCCCTTTGATACCAACCTTGCGGAACAATTGCTTAACCGTCTCCAAACTTCCAACGTCCTCAGCCTATAGAAAGCCTTCCTCGGGGTGGGACGTACCTGGCGGGGTCGGTGGAGTGAAGGCGGCCCGCGTTGAACTGATCCTGCAGGCTGACCGCGGGCCCAAAGTGCGCACCGGCAAAGCCGGGCCCACCGTTCTGCACACCCGCCGTGAACGTCGTGAACGGAGAGAACTTGGCTGCCGATGCCTGCGGCAGCTGCGACTCTGAACCTGTGGTAATGCGAACAAACGGGCTACGATTATAAAATTATTAAGACTTTAGTTTTTCTCTTAATCTTAGCACTGGCTGAAGATTTCGGCTTAAAAATTGAAGTTAGACTGTTTAGTGGCTTGTAGGCTATTAACAAAACCAAAATTAGCAACCAAACACACAAGGGTTTGTTTCCGGTTTAGTTCTTTGGACATTTACAAACAAGGGTTTCTGTTTTGGTTTTGGTTCGAGTCCCAGGCAGACGGAGAGCGAGCAAGTGGTCTTACCGGCGTTGTTTGCAAGGTTGGCGTCCCCGTTGTTGACGTGGTGATGTTGGTGGTCTTGCTTGTGCCTGGCGGGAGACTGGGTGGTCGGCATGGTAGGCGTGGAGTGAGACTTGACGACGGGCTGGTTTGCCACGATGACGGCGGGGGCGGCGGGCGGGGGCGACTTCTTGCGGCTCTCGGGTGGGCTGCCGCGACGTTTTACGCCCTCGGGGCCCTTCCGGTCGCCACTGCCGCCAGCCTCCTGGCGGAAAAACCGGTAGGTGCTTATCAGTACTTAAAGCAAAGATCCCCTTGACAGAAATCGGCAGAGCTGCTATGCATTAACATGGTGAGCCGCGCATGAAACCTTGATCCGAACTTCTTTTGAATAGCCTTGCCGGCTCGATGGTTGATGATAGCCTATGATAGTAAGCGAGTAATTTGTAAACAAAAGAATAAACTAGTTCTATTCCGGAACACTTTTTTCAAGATTCCTTTTGTTTTAGTGTAATGGCTGTCTAAAAATACTCAAATTGAGCATTTACAAAGACTATTGAGGGTGATTTGTGGCAAAATATTGAAAAAGGGCTTACAAGTAGAACTTGTTTGTTCTTACACCTCTAACTGTTTCGCTCAGGCTATATTCAACGGTAGAGCCATGGCAGAGGTTAACAAAAAATCATCGGCACGTCATATTCCATAGACCATGAATAGAACTCTCAAGCCTTAATAGCATCCCAGCAAATGTCAAAGTTTGCAAAAATGTTACTGCATTCTGCAGGGAGTGCACTAAGTTAATAAAAATTAAGATAGCTGATAATGTCATTGTTGTGGTCATCCCGGAATCGAAAATTATTCATAATGATGGAATGATGTAGTGACGTGTAATGAGAATGTGAAATAATGTGAACTTTGTAATAATTGAGTTGATAGTGTACCAATGGTATACTACAAACAATAGCACATTGCTAAAATAAACACTTATTAATACTACTACTAAAAAAAAACTACTGGTAGCGACGGTGAAGTTACCCCTTGTCACGGCAGATTTACAACCAAAACAGAAGTTGTGTTGCATTTAATTACCCAAGCAAAAACCGCCACGAATAAAACACGACACACGACAATACACAATACACTGGAAATGATCTCAGGGAATCAGAGACGAATCTGACAAGCCCTTCCTTTGACGTTGAGTTACAACTACGCTAAGTTCTTAAATTTCGTTGTAGCTGTTCTAATGGAAATTCACGTACAGCTACGTTACAGTTCAGTTAATGGCTAGGTTGGTTGTAGATGGCACCCAGCCAGCTGATCAAATCAACAAAAGATTTTTTTTTTAAAGAAATAAGCATTGAGCATTTAGCATAACATTTTTTTTGAAAACTAGTGCTGAGATTAGGAAGAAGACACGAGTCTTAAGAATTTAAGATTGAACATAGCTTGTATCTACAACTAGCCACAATTAATTTTCAATTCCACACCTGCTATAGAGGCACATTTTTATAAACAGAGGAAGGACATCTTGAACCATTAGGGATCAGCTCATCTAAAGTGTAATTCCGATAAAGACTATCGTAAATCATGTCGTTCTAAAAATTTATTTTCCATTAAACTGGAAGGGGCAGAAGAACTTTAAGGGTTTTGCTGTCCATACATAACCCACCAAAAAAACCATAAAAAACCTATTTGCACAATTCCGTGTACTAATCAGTAATCAGCGCTCCTGGCAGCAAGTAATTTATCTACGGAGAATTCGTTTGGAAATGGCCAGCGCGCGCTCGAACTACCGAGAATACCCCCCAAAGAAACCCCAGTGTACGAGCCGACTACCGTTACTACCAAATATGTAACTACTGGCTTTTTTAAGTATCACAAATCCAAAAATTTGAGTTTTGATAAAACAAAAAGTGGCACCCAGCTGGATTCAAAACCAAGACCCCTGCTTAAAAACGTAAGTATCTAGACCACATCACGAAGATATCTGGCAGTTACAGGGTCTCAATCATTACAGACTACTGCTAGCGCCCGCTGGCCATGTTCAAACGAACTCTCCGTGGGTAATTTATTCGTCTATGGCTAGTCAATCAAAGTAGCAACCGTGACACCGATATCATTGTATGCCCTTTCTTTCTGGGCCAAAATCTTCTTCACACAGAGCGCAACATTAAAACCATAACCATCAACTAAAAATTTTTAAATACAAATTAAACTGAATTTCATTTTATGCTATCGACTCTTCATGCTGAGTTCTCTGTGTAGATAAAAGCGTCGTAAAGACGTTGAAAGCGAGTCTAAAACCAAGGCTTTCGATTGGCTCACCTCCTCGTCTTCTGAGTGACCGCCGCCGTGGAAAGCGCCAGACGCGTCGAAACTTCCGCCACTCTCGCTGGGGTTCTCCATCGCCCTAGAAACGAGAAAAACACGCTAGATCCGTGTGCGTGCAATCAGTAAGTGGCGCCGAAAGCCGTCCGGTCCGGCTTTGACTGACCGCTCGCAGGCTTGATAGTCAAGCGCTCTTCACTACGGACATCATACGGTCGTCAGGAACGTCGACAATTGAAAATTTTCGTAAATCAATCGATTTTTTGTTAATACATTATTGGTTAAGGGCCAAGTAACAAGGGCCGGTTTTTCAATAGCTTCCTTAAGTCGCGGTTAAGTAACCCATCGTTTTCCTTAACCCACGACCATAATGGCCTGTCAGCCGTCTGGTGTTTTTCCACTCTAAGTTAACGGACCGTCAGAATATTAACTGATTACAGTTTTGGCAAGCCTTCTGATTGATCACACGTTATTTGCACGACTGGATAATGCGCGCGCAAGCTTCATTCGCACGACCACCGCCAGCTGTGCAGTAGAATCAACATCAGACTAGATTATAGCACGCATTGATTGAAAGTGGCGGCTATAAAAACAAAACTTGTTCGTAAACAATAAATTATAAACGCAAAAAACCTCAATGTCAGGAGATTGGTGTGACTGCCTTATTCCTAGAAAAGAACCTGAATTTAGTTTTTAAAAAAGTTTTTAAGTTTTTAGTTTAAGTTTTTAGTTTTTAAAAAGTCAGGAGATATGAGTCTCAAAAATTTTATAACCTGAATTAAGGATATTATTTGAGCAAAAAGTGTGTTTATTTAAAATTCTTATGCCACTTGTTCCCTTGTTTGGTGCCACACAGACCAAACTGTCTTTCAAGATGACAGAACTCATAACCTAAAATTTAGCCTCAAATTTTACTGTCTGTAAAGGTACGTACGATCTATTTCACAGACGTCAAAGAGATTATTTAGGTACAACATCTACATTGATCTACATCTACGTACAATTATTTAGGATTTTGCCTGTTTCTAGGATTCTCCAGGGCTTCTTCAATCCACACAAGTGAATTTAACACTGTAGGTTTGGAAATACGAAATTGCACAAAAAAATCAGTCATCCCAAATTTCAAAGTGATGGACTCTTGGTCACACCACCCGAAAACGTCTCGGAGGGTTCACAACAGCCAAAAGCTCAAACAAATAATTTTCTTCCTCATCTTCTTCTTCTTCAGAGAAGGAGGATAACATTTCCTCCAAACCAAAATCAAACTGAACTAGAACGGCCGCCATTTTAAAATAAAAACACTAACCGTCCGTAATCGCTTAACCATGGCTTAACCAATGCATTTTCGGTGGGTTAACTTAGCGGGCTGTTAAGACGTGATTAGCGCTTAACCGACTATTGAACAACAGTCACCTTGCCTAATCAATTGATTTATCTTAACCAAGGTCTTAACCAGCTATTGAAAAACCGGCCCTAAATGTGGAAAGTAGGTTTCATTTGGGAATCATGGTTGGCAGACCTGCTTAACCCAAAAGCTTACACAAAAGAAACAACTTTAAGTCTATATTTTTTGAAATGCTGAACTTGAGTAAGACCTGGGCTTTTGAGGACCAGGTTTTCTGGGGCCGTGTAATCTTAACGGTCCGTTAGAAAAAGAATCGAGACATCTGATTGGCTGTTGTCATGGTAATAACAAGTTAACGTACCGTCAGATTTTTACCGGGCCACTGAAAAACTGGCCGAGTCCAAAAAATTCATAAAAAGTAACAATGTGGTGTGAAAAAAAGAATGATCAAAAACAAAATTTTACTATGGTTAGCAATCATTAGCCCATAATTGATAAATCTAATTGATTGCCAAGTAATCGCTAGGTTATGGATTTGAAAGCTGAAATATCAGTTTGTGAGAGAAAGCCCTGATGACCAAAATTTTATGATCGGCAAAATTGTTCCTGAACACCGATTCTCGACATTTTAAGTCGAGCATTGGCTGTAATTAGCAGCAAACCGATTAGCGAAGCTAGCAAGAAAACAGATACATCTGCTTGGCTCAGGCCATGGCAATTACAACTTTTCTGAAAGATTGGAACTTAACCAGACCTGATAAAATCTGCTCTAAGTTGATTACTTTTCCGCTCCTTAGGAAGTTTCCTACTTCCTAGAAAACGAGAGATTTTGAGGCAAAAGATGTAACTAACTAGATTAGTGCAGTAGCAAGGGCCGGTTTTTCAGTGGCTCGTTAGAAACTTTACAATGTGTATCAAAGGATTCAGGCATCCGAATGGCTGTTGCCATGGCAATAACAAGTTAACGGGTCGTTTCGTTGTTTTTAATTTAATTTTATAAACCGGCTCTTGGTTACAATATTATCCAAACTCCAGAGTACTTCCACTAACAAATACTATTCAATACGGGTTTGTGAATTTCAGGTTCCAACCTCCTCGAACCGAGCCTCTAAAAGTTTGCCAAACTTGAACTGAACTTGAAAACTTAAGAAATGTTAAGTTGATGCTAGATCCAAGAGGAATTGCTGCTGGGAAGAAAAGAAATTGGGCTGGACCTTCTTAAGTTTTAAATATTGGTGTTATTTTCATACAGAAAAATATTCTATGCAAATTAAAGAGTTTTCTCTCGAAGCAGAAATTTCCCGTAATATTTGATTTAAAATTTTGTGAAATAATCGCAAGGATTGAAATGAGCTGCTGCCACGTTAAATTTCCTGCAGAACTGACAACCTTATGCACATCAACCTTTTACAGAAACTAAAATAAAGCTTGAAAAAAGTTTAGAATCTCTGCAAATAGCAAATATCAGCAAATATCTGAACCGGTTCAGTTCGGAATTCGAGCTCGGTTGCACACCCCTACTATTGAACAAAGCCGGCCAAAGAACCGAATCCAAGCTGATTACAAGCGTGAACGTACCACTCTGGCAGGTTATCGGCATCGGAGTGGTGTCTGTGGGAGTCGCCTTCCCACCCGCGGTGAACCCTGGGCCCCTCCCACCGTCCTCCGCCACCGCCCGTCTCCTCTTTGTCTCCCTCCCGCCAGCTGCTGGGACGAACTGCGGAAAAACACGGCCAATAACCAACGGGAACTCACGACACTGACCCTGATGAAAAGGTCGCGATTGAACACTCCATTAGTTGTAGCATTTCGGCAAAGCAATCTTCATTCCAGTCTCAAGAGAGACAATTTGAAAAGTTTCCATCCACAGACTTCTCGCTTATCACTTTCAAAGTGACTACGTAATGATGTTGAATTACAATAAATGTGGAACAGTAGCAGGGACTGAAAACGTTTGGAATTTTGGTTTGGGCTTTCGTTCTTGCCTTTTTGGTTTGTTCTTCAAAAATAACGGGTTTAGTTAATTCTAGTTCTTCCTGCGTTCTGTAATTCTACATGTTTTTTTCTTTCTTACATGAAATTGGATGCAGAGCGAGAAAAGTTCCTGGCTTTTTCACCGCTAACTACGCCCGAGCATTGAACTAGTCCCTCTCAAACCAATTTCAGTAAGAAAGTGAAGATGACCGTTCAAAATTTTGAGATTCAGGCTTGTAAAAATTGACAAGTTTGAACTTTTAGTGGCTTTTACTTTCAGTCTGTTATAAAACCGAAATAAACCGCCAAATATATGACGGTGGATTTCCTAAATTTCGAGCAACATTTGTCGGTTTTAAAACAGGCCTATATATGATGCTCAAAACCGCTCATCTTTCGTCCCACCTGTGATGTGATTTAATTGTTAAGGTAGTCTGTTGCCAGGGTTTCGATGTCAAGACAATCATTTATTGGAGTCATTATGTATCAAGACGGATCGAACCTGTCCTACAACATCACTACTCGTTTAAAGTATCAGTTAAAATTCTGACCAAATTCTGACTTTTTAAAATCAGAAAACCACCAAAAAATGACATAAATGTGATCTAAAAGCAACTCTCCATCTGTAATTTGTATAGAGAATGCATTCTGGATTTTGTGCATATCCTGTATTATAGTAGTTTTCTATTACAATATCAGAGTTATTTTTTTCAATTAAATTATGTCTCCTTACAATGTGTGAACGAATTCTAGCTATGACGGTTAGCACTCACTGTACTTGGTGGAGCCTGAGGCGGTGGCGGTCCGCCACCCCTCGTCGTCCTCGCCGGCACCGCGTGGCCGTCGCCAGTTGCTGTCGAGGCCCTTCCGCGGCGAAGTTCCACCCACCCACTCGGGCTCGGCACCGTTTCTCTCCCCCCAGCCGCGCTCCCCACCGCCGCCCGCCAGGCTCTAAGAAGCACATGAGTTAACACCGGCATTGTTAGCGCAAGCATCTTTCATGCCAGTATTGTTAGTGCTATCGTTGTTAGCTACGTGATGGTTATCACCGGAATCGTTACTTCCTGGATTGTTAATCCCGGGATCGTAAGCGCTGAGATTGTTAGCGCCGGAGTCGTTAGTGCTAGAATCGTCAGCGTCAGGATTTTTTGTGTGTCGGCATCGTAAACGTGGGCATCGTTAGCGCCCGCATTTTTAGCGCTGCCATCGGAGCGACAGACTGACATTTGATTGCACAGTAACTATCACTACACTATGATGCCATTACCTAGGGACCACAATGCAATACAAAGCAAAATGACTTAGTTATAATTCAATATACTTAAGCCTACCAACCGCAATTATATTTCAAGTAGCAGATAGGTAGAGATAGCACCTGCAAGGTCAGTAGGTGAGGTATGATTTGGATCAAGATGGAAAGTCACGCATGCACATGGCCGGCCCTTAGCCGGCTTGATACGCTACATCTGTGGGCAACAAAATACATGTCCGAGCAAAGCTCTTTACTGGACACACCTGATTTGTCTAGATTCTCTGGGCCAATCCAAAACCTTCGGATATTTATGCGTGGTAAACTCGGCATGGGATGCCAAGGTAACAACACAGCAGCCTTTCTTGCATGCGCGAACGACGCTTCTTTGCAGACATTCAAACAATAACACCTCGATTTGGACGGACCGCAATCGTTAGCTTGCAATGAAAACTGCTAACTTCGAGGTCTGTTTGAAGAATAAATTCAATTTCATAGGGTTTTAGTAGCAAGCGTTTGTGGTTATAAAAGCAAGTAGTAAACAGCTGAACCAATAAAATCTATCAAAGATAGAACACAAGAAATAGCAAGGAAGTTTAAAACATAGTTTTTATTAAAGCTAGGAAGTGTTAAATAAATTAATCAGCATCACCTTGTTCTACAAATGTCACAGATTTAAAGTGTTAAAACTGAGAAGTAATTATTAAATCTCAGCCCTGTTGGTAATTAATTTGCCTAATCCTCCTTTGTTATGTTGGTAGGTGTGTTTTGCATGGAGGAATTTACCTCCAAGTTTCAAACAAAGAGAGCTGTAAATGTGGCATTTTTCCAGATGCAAATTCTGCTATGTTTGATTGGATGTCCTGTGAAGGTAGCTAGGTAGGGTACGTACCTACACTAATTCAGTTATTTTATCTGTAACATGGGTGGAGCTTGGAACTTCACAACTTAGATCCTCAGGTACCCACGAGAGAGATCACAACTTTGTGACGGGCAAGCCCTGAAACCTTTTCGAACTGACCTGTGCTCTGTCGAATGGCCTGCCGATGCTCCGAACGTATCCCGGCTTTCCATCCAGCCCGCCATCCCCGGGCTCCTCGTAGCTGAGGCCGCGCACGTAGTGGTAACCTTGCCCGCGAGCCCGGCCCCTGCCTCGGTCGACCGAACCTCCTCGACCGACGGCTGAACCTCCACGGCCCACGGGGATTGACACCGAGGCAGGTTTGGGATTTAGACGGAGCACAGCGTCGCTGTTTATGCCTCGGTTCCACATGCGCTAGAAGGAGGACGGGCGGTTATTACTTGGTCAAATGCGCATGATTAAACAAATGGAATTACCAACTGACAACACGGATGAATAAGATTTTTTTTTTGCAAACTGAGTGATGAATGGGAAGTAAAATCGAAACAATTCGTACACAGTTAGTAGATAGGTTTTTTTGAAAACAAGTGATAAGTTTCTGGGAAAATAGTGTATAGAAATGATATAAAAATGACATTAAAATGATAGCATTCAAGCTGACTGTAACTGTAACACTAAATCAGAGCACTACGGCTTCCAGTTTTTCTGACCAATTTTTCCAGACTGTTTCAAACAAAAAGCCATTGCAGATTAATTAATATTACATGTTTTAAATAAACAGGAACCTACACATTATACAAGGAATATAACCTCAAAGGTACAGGACAAACAGGCATCCCAAAAAGTGGTTGAACTTACCTAGATAGTACTTACTAGATACTAGATACTACCTAGATACCACTTAATGCACAAAAATGCAAAAATGCCCAAAAATGAATGAAAAACCAGCTGCAAACAAAGTTTATCTTCTTACTGCCACAACAAAATAATCAATCTTATTTGAAAACTCCCAAAATCACAGGGTAGGCGCACTGTACCTTCTGTAAGTTATGGCCTGTTTGACAAGCTACACTTAAACACAAAAGCATACTAGGTATATCATATGAAAGGGGAAGTTATCTAGACCTAACTAATATTATCAACACTTATACTAATAGAATTAAAAAATAGTCTCCAAAAACCGTCCTAGGTGTCTCAACATTAAACGGTCTTAGTACATACCGTTTCATCCTCATTCATTTGTATGAGTGCCAGCGGAGGTTGCGTTTTCTCGACAAAGAGTGCTGGCAAAGCGACTAGACGGTCTGGAGCCTTTACTTGCCGATCGAAGAGTGCAAGCATTTCTTCACGGCCGTACCGATGTTCTGCTAGTTGGTATTTTGGAGCTGGAGGGTTTTGTGTTGTACCGTCTGAAGACAGGTTTCTTAACCTATGAAGACCAAATGGCATGTTAGGTTAACTTCAAGGTGCATGAGAGAAATGCTGTTTGAAATGTGAGGTCATGTGAAATAAATTACGGACGATTGAAAAGTTTAAGGTTATATTAATGTACGTACCACTCTGGCCCAAACTTCATTGAATCCGTCATCTTGAACAACACCCTGCAAACAAAGGATTTAATCAATCTGCTGGTTACCCTGTCAGTGAAATAGTTGCACCACTAGTGAGCTGTCAAGAATAGAGCTACGTGTACGGTGAATTTCTTATCAACAAAGAATTAGCCTATCAAGAATGCACACACGCGAGCAAAGGCCATGCTAAAAAATGGGTTGTGTTAGGCCCATGCAGGTTCCCGAAAACGTGCCTAATCAGGAAATGGCACCGTCCCAACCGAATGGATAAATTGACAGCAAAGATGTCCCAATTTCAACGAGGGCATGGCCAGCCAGCATCTTAAATGTTCTAGACGAATATCCGATAATAAATCTGGGCATTTTGTCAGAGGGCAAGGAAGAACTAGGTGGCAAAATTTGGGTTTTTCAAGGACGATTTTTTATTAGACACCACGAGTTCACATGAAGCTGTTGTGATTGTCAAATGAAGTTTCATTCGGCAACCATCCCAGACAAGATAATTTTAGCCAAAATTGTGAGAGAGACTTGATTTACCTTTTTAACTTCGAAGCACAGGGTAATAATGAACCAATACGAATATGGCCGATAGATTTTTGATGAAGGACGCACGCGCAGACTATACGTCAGCACAGGTCTACCAACTTCATATGACGCCGCGACGCCTAAACCACCAATGGCCATAAACTCGACGTCAAAAGACGCGCGCAAAGAGACGTTGTTTGAATCAGCTGCGTACGCTCTCAAAGTAAACAGCTGTGTAAACAAGGGATCTACGCCAAACAATTAAATAACAAACAACTGTTAGCGTAACACAAGCAAATAAAGTTTTATAATTAAGAGACATTACAGTTCGGTGGTTTATGTGGCAGTGGCTTTATTAGATAAATACAAAAGAACACACACAATTTCCCACTATTTATGTTTACAAATATTATAAACTTAATTCCAACAAACTGATTTAAAAACTGGGGTCGCATGCCCATAGACCTGCAAAAACTGTCTCATTTTGTAAGCCATGCTGTTAGCTATCCAACCCAGTTTGTAAACATTTATTTTAAAACTAGTGCTTGGAAATAGTCCAGGAATATTAGCGATTTTTGGTACCCTAGGTAGACATTTTAGGTGACAAGCTGAATTTTTCAGAATATGTTCAGAATACCCCCCTGAACATTGGCCAAGAAATCTTTAAAAATCAACCAAGGGTTTCCTCGATTTCCAGCCCTAAATAGGGGCGGAATTTCATAAAACCATGGTTATTGGCAAAGATAAGGGAGGTATTTTTATTAAATAATCAAGATAACAGTACCAAAAATTTTGCGATTCAGTTCAAAGATGACCAGCATAATTACACTTTTATTAGGTTATTTTTGCCGTCTGGGGGTCATTTTTCATGATTGAACCAAAATTATCGGCAAATCTGGGAGATATAGAAAAAGTTAAAGCGGCCATTCTTTAGCTTATGTAACAAGAAAGATAACAGTACCAAACAATACTTCAACCAATAGAAGGGTGACCAAGATATTGTTGTTTGAAAACTGGACAAAATTTCATATTATGGCATTTTTTGAAGTGGTGAAGATATTTGAAATAAGTGTAAAGGTAGGACATTTTTTTTAAGCTTAAATAGTTGATACGTGTTTAAAAAAATTACTTTGCGGTACACTTGCGGTCAAACTCTAAAAGTCCTGGACTATAAGGAGATAGACAAGAGTCAAATTCAAAATGATCACAGATTTAATCATTATTTACAGATTCAATCAGACGATCAGACAAAGTACTGCGGTTTCTTGACGGTGATGCCGTACTCGGCGAGGGCGGGCGCGAGATCCTCCATGGTGAGCACGTACTTGCGGTCCTTGCCTTTGGTCTTGGCCGGCTGAGTGGCGCCACGTGTCTTGCAATGCTGCAACGAGTCGTTGGCAATGTCCGACACAAACTTCTGCGCGGCTAACGCAATCAACCGGACAATGCGGGGATCGGTCGACTCGAAACCGGCCGCCTGGATGTACGCGGTGGTCACTGCGTCTGGAATCTGCGGGGGCAAGCAGGTGGATGGCAGATGTTTCCAAATTCGGGTGTAAAATTTAAGACCATGTTAGTTTACTATTGTTTCTCCTTCTCGAAACATAGATATTATCTATTCATTAATAGCTATTGAGTACTTATGACGGGTGATAAAAAAATGTTTGATTAATGTTTACTGAAAACTGGCGTATGTTATGAAATTAAACATATTCCTGGTGGTTGATAAACCCTGGCTAAAAACCCAATATGTGTATTGACAACTGGAAAGACTGATATTTTTTATGTCTGAAAAGAACCAAACAACAAATTTATTCAGTTGTATGTGTGCTGCAAAATGCAAAGCCAGTTAACTGTGCAAAAATGCCATGTAAGAAACTACCTAATAATTTAGTCAATCAGAATCTAAAACAGCGAAAAGGACGAGATATTTTTCGGCACTTTTTAAGGTCAAATTTGTTGTAAAACAGAGCATGTTATCAAAAAACACAATGCCAGTAAACAAGAAATCTTAGAGTCCACTATGAAACAAATTTATACCCATTTGAACTGCATAACACATTAAACAAGTGTATTTATGTGATCAGATGGTAAGATTATTTGGAGGAGAGAAAGAGACTGATTATTCTTGAGCAGGAAGGTAAATAAACACTTGCCAGTTTTAATTACACTGCTTAACTGTTGTGGAGCCTAATTCCAGCCAAACCAGTTCCCACCTGTTATTTGACTACTAATGTGCCTAAAATGTTTTCGTCACGCTTGAGATTCCACCCACAATTCTGTTCAATTCATGGCCCAATTAAATCTTGATAGGTGCTTGCTTACTTTACGAAACATGGAAGTGCACTTAAATGTTGTTTCGTTTCAGTATTATTGCGTTATCTCGCTTGGCTCGGCTTAGCAGAGCAAGAAACAGTTCTGCGTTTCATAAGCTCACAACTCACAAGATACAAAGGAGATTAATTATACTGCGTTTAGCATGACAAATATTTGCCATGGCCGACTAATAAATGATAATTTCTCTAGCAAATGGATTATTTACTTCTGTAAACTACGCTTCGTTTCTTTTTAAAGAATATACTTATCCGCTGCGTGCGCTAGTGTCAAGTAGCGTTGGAGCATATACTAAGTCAGCCATTTTGGGGGTGAACCAGGGATCTTATCCCGAATAGACTGTATGAACAGAGATTTTTGGACAAGGCACTGGACTGCTATTCGGGAGGCTTGTGTGGTCACCACAAAGACAAGCGAGGTACAACCAGGGCTGTTACCATTTTACTCTACCCAAAAAACTTACTGGGCTTTTAAAATAACCAAAAAATCCAAATTTCAATCATTTTCCATTGAAATCTTATATTTGGCTTTGATCGGACTGGGGCTGGTTCACTGGCAGAAAGAATATGTGCCTGCATGTACTGGACTTGAAAGTACTTGGCCCTCTTTTAATTTGGAATTTGGTTCCAAAGGTTCCAGCTTTAAAGCATAACATGGCATTCATACAACATGATACAACAATGTAACTGACTAAAACCAACCAAGAAGCATACTTTAGTTTACTTTCAGAGCAAACCTCACATGAAATTTTAAAAAACCTCAAAAAGCAAATACCCAAGAAAATCAACAGGGTTGGTTTGTTTTAAGCACAGGTTTTATACAGCCCTAGGCTAGGTGGTTACCGTGGGGGTGTAGTCCTCCAGCTGCAGCAAAAAGTCAACTAACGGTTGGCCAGCTGTCTCGCTTTCACCAGCTTCACTGCCAGAGTGAGACGGCGAATCACCAATACTGCTCATCATGCGGCAGTTGTTTCACTGCAAAAAGTAACAGGAAACATTGGGTTGAAATGGCCAGGAAATGATATTGTGTAGCTGATGAGCCATGAGCGGTATGAAATCACTTTCTACGTTTTTTTTTTGGTACGAAAATATGTTTATTAGCAATATAGAAACGTTAGTAAGGTGGACTCAGTGTAAGAGATAGTGTCTATGTTACAAATTGATAACAAAACAAAAATAATGTCAACAAGTTACAACAAGTGAATTGATAAAAAGATAACAATTTATAATTTAACTAGACGCTAAGTTAAAATGCACGCGTTGAAAATGCCTTTAAGGACGGTGGGATCAAGTAATACTGCTGGCAATCTGCAGATTTTTAAATTGAGACTAGCACCTATCTTTTTTAATTACTCTACAATAATTATAATTATCTTTGGTATTAGTTAGAACTACGAATTTGCTACTTCAACAACCCTAGCAGCTAATCTCTTTGATTTGTACTTCTGATTAAGATAATGCCTATAATATCACACACTCCCTTGCGATTGAAATAGTAGCACTACTATTTTTTTAAAGCTAAGCATAGCAACCTCTAAAGCTCCAGATACCACCAGCCTCAGAACTTAACATGAGCTCAATGTCAAGTGTACATTTTGAGTTAGTAGTTAAAAGGGTTTCAGAAGGCAAAGACAGCTGTCACTCAAGGATGACTGGCTTGGCAAAGACGGGAACACTGAACGAAAACTTGGGTGCTTTGTCTTGCACGGACAAGAATTTTCGAATGTTGGCCGGCGTCTCCCCCACGTGCTCGAGCCAGTGAAGTAGAATCTCCAAGTCGGTGGGGCAAGATCGAGTAAAGGCCGGCTCCGAATAAGCTGCGTGCAGATAGCGCCATAGGCTTGTGAGTCGTGCTGGTATTTGGTAGCCTTTGATGCCAGTCGCAGCAACTCTGGCTTGATGCAGTTTCGGCAAGACTTCGCAATCCAGAAGGCTCGGTCTTGTTCCACAAAGATACGGCTGCCCGCGCGCATGGAGGTAATTATCCATCCGGCTGAGTTCGGCTTCCAGGTGGCTGGCATCTTTTGAAACGTCTCGGATGAAGAAACAAAAGCGGGAGTAGAAGTCTCTGCAAGGATTAAAAAAGTCAGGCTTTTGCAGTTCTCTCTATGTAGTTCAATTAATTTATCAATCTGGATGACAAGTAGGTTCTGTCTTTTAATTACCTTGTCGACAGTTCTGCTTCTGGGTCTTCGAATGCTGGCTGCAAAGCTCCACCCCTGAACTTTGCTTCAAGTGTTGCAACAATATCATCAGCTACGTCAATAGGTTCATCAAAATCATTTCCCATATCTAAAGCAGGCAAGCGAAGCCTTAAACCAAGCCGGCGAAAATTTTCTGGAGGTCTTGATATGTTCACGGGGATGGTCTTAAATTTTCTCAAAATGCCAGAAGTAACTTTTAGCTCCGCGAGCATCAAAACGCGTTGGCTTTGAACACAAGCGCCCAAACTTTGACCATCTCTACCTGCTTTCACAAACAAAGTAGGCTCACACATTATTACGAGCTGAGCAAGGCGTAGTCTACCCTCAGCTTACAGTAGTGAACTGATGGAGCAAGAGAGCTGTGAATTGTGCTTCTCCAAAGATGGGCCTAGCTCCGATACACACACAGACACTTTATATGGACATAATCAATAACTATTCCTTTTCGAGGACCAATGTCAATTGACAATAATAGACTAATTAAAAGTGGGCGACGCGGTTTTTTATTGTCGCCACGATTGAGAGTTTTCAGAATAGATGTCGCACTAACTTAAACAATCTAAATATAACCTCAAATCAAACACAAGACAAATATAGAATAGAGGTCTGGCGGTCGGATGCATTTCTCGTCAGGCGGGTGAGGTAATGCGTATTTTGAGGAATATGTGCGATTGTAAAATACGTGTGTTTACGTCCAAATAGACCCGTCTGAGAAATAACCATGTACTCACCTCCTCTTTATTGTTCTTTCGATGTTAATCAGACCGAAACTCCTTGGCCCGCCAGGGAAGAAATGCCGACAAAGCAGTAACGCTGGCGGGCCCGGAAGGGGTGGAGTTTAGTGGGTATTCCGACGCGAACATCTAGCGTCGGCGAGTCCCACACTAT
>QKMV01001276.1:0-16747 GCA_003287335.1 Lednia tumana
CCCATCCAACCTTTGGTCCATTGCAATGTTGCTTAACTTCGGTGATCTCACGAGAACCGGTGTATCCAACATGCCAAGCCGTTCGGTGTTAACTTAACGATCCACTAAAGATTCCCAACCCTTTTAGTGGACTTAGTAGCATTAGACAAACGTCAGGCAGCAATAACTCGCGATGAAGGTACCGTTTCCTTCTAGCCAAGATAAGGTGAGTGTTGGGTGCATGCCTTATTGATGGTGGTGTCGTGCATGTTGTACTCCTGGAACACGGCCTTCTCGATGATGGGGAAGTTGACGGAGAGGACGCTGCCGCCGGCACCGGCCACGAACATCATCTGGTCGGACCTCGAGAGCACGATCGCATCCAGCGGCTTGCCCACCAGCTCGATGCCTCGGATCATCTGCCAAGCCCATCGGCTCACGTAAGTGACACAGGGGACGGCTTGCGAGCTTTCAGGCCCGGACCTTAAGCTCACTTTATGAAATTAAATGGGTTTTTTGATGCGACGTTAATTTGAATTTATTTGTTTACATAGATCGGTGGCTGGCATCAATAAAACACAATGGACGACTAGTGATCAAGGAATTCCAGAGTCAATCAACGTTGGGGGACAATGCTTTTCTTATGGCGCTAAAAATGCCCCAATGTTGATCGCCTCTGGAAAGCTAGTGGTCCATTAAATTTAAAAGACGAGAATAACGAGATCGAAGTGGCAGCCTGTTCTATCAAGTGGAAAGGTCATTCACAAGTGGACCCCTCTACCGAGGAAGAAATTCCGCCCTATGCTGGAGAAGTGATGTGGTACGCCAACCTTCGAACGGCTCGACGGTTCCATGGAATATGGATGTTGGGTGCCAAAGTGCTGGAAAATTTTGCGTTTAGCTTTGGAAAAGAAGGAAGGTGCAACTTACCGTCAGAAAGAACCGGTTAGCACAAAGGCAGATTGATAGGCGACGTTTCAACGTAAGTCTTCTTAAAACGTAGTCATTTTTACGAATTAGGGAGTGTTGATAACATAGGCCATGGTTATGTATGTTTTTTACGTGAAAAAGAGACATTGGACAAATTTTGAAATTTTGGGCAAAAACCAGCAACCTAATTAATTAATTAATTAGTTTGATACTTACGAATAATGATAATTTAACAGACTTTAACAGTCTATTATTCGACTATAAAATCAAGCAAGTGAAACTTTGAAACTTAAATCACATAGCACTTTCTTAGGGATTTTTGCCTGGCTGTTGGCGCTCCATTGCCCAAATAGAAGCTCCAATCGAAAATTTGAACCCAACTACAATCTATAACAGAATAACTAGATGTGTGTAGTTTTTGGGGAACTTCTCCCATAGTTTCTGTTAAAAAAATTCATTATGAACTGGATTGTGTCACAACTCCCAAGAATTTACCAAAAAAAAAAACGGAAAATTGCGAACGAAACGAAAGTTTGCATCGACCATCGCTGAAGCGCACGTTTCCTTTGATGCCGCATCGTACACACCGTGGATCCGTTGATCTCCTTGATCTGTCCGTCGCTTCCCACGCCATACGTTTTCCCGTCCGCCATGAGGGCGACGTCGGAGTAGTGCGTCTCCTTGGTGACCACCTCGCCCTGGCGGTGACCCGTGACCGCGGCCCACTCGTAGACGGAGCCGTCGATGCCGCACGACACCAGACACCCGTCCGTGGGCGTCCATTTCAGCGCCCGCACCTGGCCAAGGCACACGTCGGAGTTAGCCACCGCGGCGGCAGTAGCAGCAGGATTACGTCGTTGCGACGGTATTTAATTAGTGTAACACCTTGCGCTGGGTTCTTTCATTGTGGGAAAAGTGACAGTGTTGATGACTGATGTATTTGCAAGAATGGAAAATAACCAATACAATGGTATGTTGGTGTCCAGTAATGCTCTGGTTGGAATTATATTTGGTCCTAAGAAGGACCTGGGTGTTTGCCGACGTTTCGCCAACGGTGGCGTGGGCATCATCATGATGATCGCCACCGTTGGCGAAACGTCGGCAAACACCCAGGTCCTTCTTAGGACCAAATATAATTCCAACCAGAGCATTACCGGACACCAACATACCATCAACAATGGGCTCTAAACCACTCCGCATTACAACCAATACAATGTTGATGTTATTTTGATTTTTTAGAAGGTACACCGTAATATTTGATTCGGTTGATTTAATTATCGTCATATTTTAATAAGTATATTCATTTATACACACCAAACGAGTGGTTGCCAGGCAGGAAAGTAAGTAAGTAGCTTGTAGGTACTAGATAGATAGGTACTAAATATCTAGCTCATTCAGTGGGAATGGTTTTTGATAAAGAACCATAAATTGAAAAATTTATTGAATTAATTTTCAGACAAACTGAATTACCAGCTGGATATGAATGCTTATAAATATACTAACTTTCCCAATGTTTCGTAAGCTTACAAAACGTACATACAAGTAACGTATGTAAGCTTACAAAACGTACATACAAGTAACGTATGTAAGCTTACAAAACGTACATACAAGTAACGTGTGTAAGCTTAATTTAGTTTGTTGGGGCATTCTTAGCTTTTGCATAATCCAGTTGGGGAATCAATTCTTAAGAAAACTACAGCTAAGATTAGGAGATGGACACGCTGTCTTAATAAAGTTATATCGTGTCAACTCTGACATAAATTGTCGCTACAGTAGACTAAGTTGCGAGTCCAATGTTGAGCATGGACTCACCTCTCCGTTGTGTCCCTTGAGGCTGTGCATGCGCTGGTAGGAGATGGCCGAGTAGACGTCTATTTGCAGCCCGTTGACGGCAGCAAAAAGGTGTCCGTTGGTGCTGAAGCTGGCGGTGCTGCACTTTCGGATGGCGAACGCACGGCACGGCTGGATATCGTCGATCAGCAGGATCATCAGCCGCAGCTGCTCGGAGAAGCCGATCAGCACAAACAGGCCTAGGCACACAACCAGGTTTTGGTTGAATGTAGGCAACGGGAAAACTGACCCGATTTTTAGTTTATTTTAATTGCTGCAGTCAAACTGTAAGTGGCAGAGACACCAAACTTGGTTCATTACGTAGAGAATCCAACAGGCTTGCTGCAAAATTGTTGCTGAAATTTTGACTTTCATAACTTTTTGATAAAGGTAGGTTTCTTGTGATATTATCACTTTTTGAAATAAAAACTTCAAGTGATCGAAAATAAAACTAGCTGCAATTAGAGATACATTACTGCTAATCAGATCAGATGAGACTATTACACACTATTTTCATATGACGGCACTTTTATTTGAGTAAAACAGTTCCACTGCAATCACTGACTTTTAAAATTACCTATCCCCTACACAAAAAAAAAATGGATTCAGCTAGATATATTTAATGAAGCTCAATCTGCTTTCAGGCTGACTTTGAAATTCCTCAAGCTTCACTTAGGCTGCATTTTGTAGCACATAAAAACAATCTCGGAAATTGCATTTTGGATTTTTTTTTGCTATTTTTACAAACTTTTTTACCAAGCTTTGCTGTAAATACTCGTACATGGATGT
Source organism: Lednia tumana (assembly GCA_003287335.1). NCBI lineage: Eukaryota > Metazoa > Arthropoda > Insecta > Plecoptera > Nemouridae > Lednia > Lednia tumana. Next base: position 3,529 of record QKMV01001276.1, read on the forward strand.
ACGTTGTTCAAGTTGGTCAGTTGTGCTGACAGGAGTTAGTGTTCAAAAAACTGTTAGTAGATAAATGGGTTTCACTGCTGAGAACTGCTAACAAACAAACTGGCAACATTTCGCTAACTATATTAAAAGAGTCTTTGGGACGATTGTCCGGCAGATTATAGGTGAATAAGAACTTATCTAATCTGCCGTATAATCTGCCGGACAATCGCCCCGAAGAAGCTTTCAGTATAGTTACCGAAACTTTGGCAGTTCGTTTGTTAGAAGTTCTCAGCAGTTAAACCCATTTACTAACATTTTATTTGAAAAACTAGTGCTGAAATTAGGCAGAAGACATAAGTCTTAAGAATATAATACAGAGTTAGTGTTACCTGTGGGATGTAGCGCCACGCAGAAGAGGTCCTCCTGGTACTGCTTGACCGCATCCTGGGTGGCGGTTTCGTAGTTCCACACGCGGATGGTGCGGTCCAGCGCCCCGAGCGTCACGAACACGGGTTTCCACGGGCACATGGCCAGCCCGACCACAGGGCCGTGGTGGAGCGGCTCCCCCACCACCTCAAACGCTATCTCCCCCGCCTACCGGAAAACACACTCCCGTTAGCACTGCTCACATGACGCAAACAGAGCGATTTTTTATAGCTGATTTTACTTGAAATGTTGCAGAATATTTTTTGTCATCTGTCTTTTGCAGTCAGTCAGAGATGACAACAATGGAAATAATATTTATGACAATCATGAGCTCGTTAGTACCGCTCTTGAAGGAAAAATGAGCAATTTTATTTCCGACAGACTTGAAATAACTGCCACAGTGTTTTTTGAGATGACAACTAAAAGAATACTCTTGTCTGTTTGGCTAAACGTCGGCAGAACCACTGCCTTTTCCATGTGTAGCTTTTCCCCCGAGCGCAATCAGTTTTTAAAAAATAGTTTAATAATATTAGTTTTAGCATTAGAAATTGCTTTAAATATACTTTTTTCTCTAAAACAGTGACATTATGAGAGCTGTTTATGAAATACAAACTCGAAGCAAATTTTTCGGCATGACCAATCGTTTGACGGAGAGAATTTTGTAAACACCCTCAGCTACCTTAATTTTATCAAATTCAACAGAGAATACTTTTTTCTGTAGTTTCTATATAAACAATTTCTATTAATAAAACTTTCTCATAGGATTGTTTTAATTTTCAAACATTCAAAAACTGCCAAACTGATTAGGCTCAAAAACTAGACTTATCTAACTTAGTATAGGGCCAACACTAGAACCAAAATTCAGTTCGATCGGACATGCCACAAGTTTTGTGCCGTAACAGTTGAATAAAAGACGCTACGCTCGCTTGCTCCAATTACGAAAAAGGCATTATTCCAAAATTGTTGACTGGCTTGTGCCATGCCCACCTGGTCGATGTCCGGTCCCCAAAGCTTGACCGAGTAGATCTGTGACCGCTGACACGTGGCCAACAGCGTGTCTTCGCTGGGGTTCACCGACAGGTTGTGTACAACGTTCAGGTCGTCCAGCGGCTCGTCTCGGAACTCCGCGGCCACGATCTTGAAGACATTGCGCTTGCGGTATTTGTAGTCGGACCGCGGCAGCCTCTCGTACAGGTAGACGGCACCGGAGCCGCAGGCGCAGAGGAAGCCTCGCTTGATGGTGGTCAACTGTTTGACCTCGAGGCCTTGCGCCAGCCCCTCGGCACTGACCTTCAGCAGGGCCGTGTCGCCCGTCACAGGGGGCTCGCTGCAAGCATTCCAATGAATTCGTTCAGCTGGCCGAGGTTTTGGCGTGGAGTAGGAACGAGAAATGGTATCGAGCGTGGTAGTTTTTCACCGGCCTTACGTTTCGCATCACTGGTTTGTAGCTGGTCTTCCACGATTTAGCAATGTGAAAAAAGGTTATGCTAAAAAGCCAGAAAACGTTGCAAAACTGATGCCACAATATTTTAAAACTAATTTGTCATTCAGTTCAAAAGCTGAAAAATTCATAGCCAATAAAATTTGGATAGGAAATTTGGCGTGTGTTATACTTTTTGTTGACTGGTTTCAGGGAAAGTGCTAAGATCTAAATTTTCAGGTGTCGGCTAGTTTACGGATAAACCACGGGTGTAGGAAATTTTCTTGACAATCGATGGACTATAGTCAGTACGGTACGTGTTAAGATCATTTGAATTGTATTGAATTAATGAGCTACCAATTGAAGGGTACAGGCTGAGCTGTTACTCACCCCTATAGTCAGGTGCGCCGTCGTCCTCGTCGATACAGGACGTATTTGAATGTTTCGATTGACCTTTTGCTGCCAGAGAGTTGGTTGCAATCTAGGCTTTAAGAAATACGGTGAAAAAACATGCTGGCTGTGCAACGTCTTTTCACTCCTACGAATGAACCTCTATGGACAAATGAAAAATTATAAATTAAAACAGTACAGAAAATCATACTATTTCAACATAGTTAGGTACCAAATTAAATAAATTGTAACTTTAGGATCAAAATGTACTGTACACAAAATACCCAAGATAGAAAAAAATAAACACTACTACGTAAGAATGGGACAGCTTCACTACTAAAGTTGTTCGGAAATGGCTAGGGCTGAAGAAAGATTGAAGAACACATGCATGTAGGCTGAACAGTACAAAACAAATTCCTTTTGTTATTATTGTGCTCCGCAACCATGAGTGTTTCCACGACGATAGTTGACTCACTCGTCCCGGATCTTGGTGTCGATCTCCACAATGTCAAGGATGCGAAAGATGGCCTTAAGTTCGCCAGACTCCACGAGCACGATCCTCCCGTCGGTGGTCCCGGCGATTATGCGGTCGAAGGAGAGCCAGGCTGCGCACGTCATCGGGAAGATCTCGGCCTTCTGCCAGCCAAACTGTCTCCACACCGACTCCGAGAGGTTGAACAGCCGGAACAGGCCGGGCCCGATGGTGCACACCACTGCGTTGTCGCACGGGTTTACGGCCACCTGCCGACAGCGGTTGGTTTGGGCATACTTCAATCTTTGGTTTGGGCCTTATCTAGGATTGCCACCAAAGATTGTAGTATATATTAACCTTCGATTAGTTGCCACCTTTTGTAGAGCAAATAGGGCACAACATTTCGGGCTGCATACTTCCAGGCTCTCAGACAGTAAAGCTAAGGATAGCGCCTAATTTAGCGAATAATTTAATTAGCCAATGGAAAATGCCAGCCTTTTTCAAAGCCCGCTTAAAGATAAAGTGTTGTCAAAAGTGTGCGGCCAAAACTCATGTCTTTAGCAGACAGCTCTGCGGAATCTTCAATAATAACAAATTTTTCTTTTATGACTTTTCTCATCTTTGCTATCTGAGTAGCAGCTGACTCATCTTTGTTTATTTCAATAAAGCAAGAATCAGTAATCATGGACCATCTGTGATTTGTCCGCATGTCAGCATTAATACCCTGTCTGCTGACCACAGCTAGTAAGCCTATTTATTATTAAGTGTTTTGATACAGAAAATAAAGTGTAATTGCGGTCACACTATTCACATGGTGTGAAAGTGGCTTTGAAGTAACTCATAGTATACCTACTAACCTGTGTTACAGGCCCAGGGTGATTGGGATTGTTTGCCCGTACTGAGCTCTCGATCTTCCCACTTTCCCATTCGTAACAGAGCAACATCCAGTCTGGGTCTCCAGTTATCGCGATTATGTACTTCCCTTCAAACGTGAAACTCAGCGAAACAAACTCTTTAGCCGTTATATCTTCGAAAGGTATTACTTTTGGAATTACCAAACCTTTCAGACGTTTACGATCTGTGAGGTCGTAGAGGGAAATACATGGTTCATCACCAGTTTCACTGATGGCTGCTAGTTTTCTAAAAGAAACGTTTTGTTTTTAATTAAGATAACTGCTTAAGCCTACTTCCTATTACTGTCATCTTTAAATTTGTAATTCATTTTTCACCTACTTATCAGGACTCGTGCATATCACATTGATAAAATTCCTTTTACCGGGTAGTGGAATATAATCTTGAGTCTGCTCAGCATAATCGTGCAAGGCAAGAACTCCTCCAACTGGGTACAGTATTTTTGTATCCGTGATATAAATCGCGTTCCCAGCAATACCTGTCTTCAGGCCATAAAAAGCCTGTGGCTCAATGACTGGAATTGGCACTTTAGATTTTTTGCTGGAGATATTTGTCATTTTGACAAAAGTAGTGTTTGTACTACCTTCTTGCTAGGGTAGGTACTTAGTGTCTAGTGACTTCTCGGAAGGCCCTAGCAACTGAATGTATCGAATTATTCGCGCTTATTTTAATCTTTGAACGCTCGAAGGCTCGTAGCATAAGGGCGTGTTTCTGGAACTAGGTCGATGACCTGCGGGCTAGAATGGACGGTCATTTCTGAGCGTACTATTGACAAGGAACACTAGCGCTACAATTTCCCATATCGCCGTTCTGATGTCATTTATCGCTCTCTTGGACAAGAAAATGGTCGTTGTTTTGGGTTCTCAGATTGTTGCGTTCTAACAAATTTGTGCACATCAGCAAGAATGTTTCGAAAGATAACACTTTTGTCAAGCGCATTTAGTAGGGTAGAGATTTCTGCACCCAGTAAGTGTAAAAGTATCGCTAAACTCTACTCAACAGTGAACCTATCGAACAAATCATGTTTTGCGTGTGGAAAACCTCTCGCCCTGCAAATCGCAAGAGCCTTCCATTCCGGCTCGCCACGTAATAAGACCGAGGATCGCCGTGAAATGATGGCATCATTACCAGCCAAAGACGAGGGTACAGACGGCGAGAGAGCTGTTGACATCGACTCCTTGATTCAAAAGTAAGAATGAATGCCTTGACTTACTATTTTGCGATTTTAACTAGTTTTCGTACCTATTTTTAACATGATGGATCACACAAGGATAGTGGACTATCCAGTTAGACAAAATGGCAGTTCTTGAGCGTACTATCTATATACACACTGCAAATTCGTTGGGAAACATATTTTTGTGTAATGCAGCTACATAATAGGCATTAATCAATACCCCACATCCTCTGGAGTTGGAATCCTTACAGGCAAGTTGCTCGACTCACAACGCTACAATATTCCCTACTCCGAAGTCCAGTCCGATCCCTTTTACCTGTTACCTACATTTGGTTGTCCAATACCTCACATGAGGCACTTACAGATGCCTTCCAACGATCGTCCTTTTTCTGTGCCTATTCAGCTGTAATGCAACGTAGGTAATTGATGTTGCAGACAGGAAGATATGTTTCCCGATGAACGAACACCGACAATGCTATTTAACGGCATGCCATTCCGGGAGATCCCAATCTGCAACATTCGTGTTTCGCCAAATAACACAATTTTCAGCATATCGGACCATAAAGGTGTGAATTTCATCCAACAATCATTTAAAATTTCTAATCCCTAATTTGAAAAAATGTAACTTTCAAAATACTCCCAGTTAGATAGTGTCCATCAAAGAACTGTCTTGAATTATTTGCAAGCTTAGTAATTCAATATCATTGAGTGGATCATCCAAACTAATGAGTGTTACTCAATTGTTGCAGGAACGATTAAGATGATCCGATCCTGTGGGATGGAAGGATTCAAAAACACCCGCAAGGGAACCAACATAGCTGCTCAAGCGACCGCTATCAGCATTAGCACGGTAAGCTTCACCGAGCCTGGCCAACTCCTATGATTTTCTACAAGCATCTTAATTAATCACAATTAGTTTCAATGTCCAATTAATACTTCTAAAGACTCCGAGCGGAATAAGTGTTCCATTTGGCTTTAGTTATGATATAAATCAGGCTGATAGTACATTAACGGTCCGTAGCCTGTATTGGAAAATTAAAAAAAAAAAATTATTGTATATTCAAAGGGGGCTTCAAAAATCCCAAGCCTGAGATAGATAAGTTTGCAAAATATTTGTGTGCCGAGTTAGCAAGTATAGTCATATAGCTCGTGGTTCCGAACCACTTCTGGGGTCGGAATCGGACCGCATCTCGCCAGTTGGAAATTTGTTTTGAAACAATATTACCATAATGATGTTTTCTTTCCAGATGATATTAGGAATACATACTTTAATCACACCTAATCTTGACTATTCTTTTCTTCGTCAGCGGGCTATGGAGAGAGGCTTCAAGACGGTGCGCGTCAGAGTACAAGGTCTCGGTCCCGGGAGAATGGTGAGTCCAATTGTAATAATTTCCTGGCCCAGCCCTCCCACTTGTTTCCGCCGCTATAATTTCGGGCAGTCTTATTACACTTTCAAAACCAGTATCGCCCATATGTATTCTGAAGTTACTCATTGCCAACTAAGTAGGTTTCTACTACTCTGTTTTTAGTTCCCTGCTAGATAATTCGTTAGCAGAATGCCCATATTGAAAACATTGCTAGACTTCGTAAATTAAAAGACATGATTATGCTTTGTTTAAAGCGGTGCATAGGGCAAAGAGTGCACTCACTGGCAAAGCAAAGATAAGTAAAGTATATTTTAAGTCATGGGAGCAGCTCGCAAAGCCTTTGCCAACCTTTTTCACACGACCTCGATCGGCTGTACGATTCCCTGCCGCTGGTAAACCTCTGGCCAAAGCGATTCTTAACTGTTTGTGTGTATTAAAATTCAAATCTTCCCTTGACCTTTACACTAAGGTACTTAAAATACATTGACCCAACTTTCAATGAGATTTTCTTTTAACTAGAATGGCTATGAAAAAAGACAAGGCTCTGTTCACATATCTCACAAAACATGACGTTGGTTATTCACCAAACTTGTTAAGTGTTCACCGTTACCCCTTACAGATGGCTACTCAGTGGAGGGGGGGGGGGGGGTCAGTTCTTGCAACCAGCAAGCATGCCTTGAAGTTTTATGCAATAACCACAGCTTTCATAAATGCCAACATTTAATTCAAAAACGCCTGAATTTTGGCAACATGCTCTTACTACTGGAAAAAATTATTTACCCTAATGGCTGTCAGATAACTGAAGCAGTGGTCCATGGCATTAGTTGACCAAGGTCTATGCCAGCTGCCAGCAATCCCGTTTGCGTACTGTCGAGCTTGGAACTGCAGTGATTGCTCAGCTGCCTTGTAACCAGGAGGCCTCGGGTTCGATACCTGTGTCTGAAGTTCGGGTTCCCCTTCTGGTAATGTCTCGGACCTGTTGCAAGCTGGGTTCCGCTTTTGAAGGGCAAGGCCGCCTCGTACGAACTGTCTTTATAAACCATTACGCTGCAATGGAGGCCAAAGCGTGTGTAAAGATGTTCCCATTTATATTATCTTTTTTTCACTGCTCATTGAAACATAGGCAGTCACAGAGAAAAAGAGTGATATAAACGATATATTTTACACAATGCCATCCCTGGAGCAGTCATCACAAAAAATGCAACAAAGGCCAAATATATAGTGTGAGTGCTCCCTAAGTTGCATGGCAACCAGGCTCTGCATTAGTTGCCAAGTAACTTAGGGTGCACATACTGATTGCATACACTGCGACAGACAGCGTATATTTACAGTGATAAAAGAATTGCACTCGGTTTGCCGGTGTGCAGTTAACTGAATTCACCATTAGTAACAACCATGCAATCAGCAGCTCTAGATCCTCAAGATTATGGACATTGCTGGAAGTGGTCCTGCATCTTCATATCCCAGCAATCAGCATGAAACAAAAAAGATTTTGGCTATCCTATCTGGCAATCAAAATGAACTGGTTATGAGCAAATACACATTCAGCGTAAATTTTTCTCCCCGAATCTCTTGAAAATCATAACGTGAACAGAGTTTTGGCTTCAATAGTTGTGAAGTCTAGGTGCTAGCAATGTACATTGTCTTTTCCAGTCGGCCATCAAGGGACTTCAAATGGGTGGCATAGATATTGTGTCTATTACGGACAACACCCCTGTGTCATGGAATCCACCGCGACCAAGGAAGCGCAGGAAGCTCTAAACCGTACCGATCCATTTTATTTACCGCTAGTTACAATTCTGTCGTGACAGTTACGTACACAATTTTTGTTGAAATTAAACTAAATGCCAATTAATTCAAGATGTAGTTTTTTCGTGGTACTACCAGACATTAGGAGAGCATAATATTTATTGATTCTTTGAGCCCAAGCATTCTTCGATCTTACATCAGTGCAGAGGATTTGGGTGGAACCATTTTGATTCAATGGAGGATATTTCAATGTTTTAAATGTGACCTTGCCTCGCCCTGCCCCTATTACTCGTGATTTTTATTGGCAAATTAATTTATGACGAAATATTTGGAGATCATTTATCATCACGTTTTTTTTTTTAATTTGTGGGTGGAATTTCAAAAAGTTTTTTTTTTAAAATTAAGTTTGCCGTATTTATTGAGCGACATTTTAAAACAGCCGAGCCAGGATTTCACGCGAATTGTGTGCACGAGCGGCTATCGGAGGAAACTCGGTATTCAATTCTCGCTACGTATCACACGAAAAGCATTCTGGGTAATTTTACTGTAGTGCGAGAGAGACGGGACGACGAGCTTGCGGAAGGCTTGAAGGAAACATGGCGGTGATAAACCTATTGCGCTCGTCCATCGGTAGACGCGAAGGCCAATTCAATTCGTGTGCGTGCGACAAGGACCTTTTATAATTGCGTGAAATGTTTTTTCTAAATCTATTTCATTTTGTTTGCAAGGATTTGTAAACGCAAACTTCTTAATTCGTGTCTTTTTACGCGACTTTCACCTATCCGAAATACGGGCTGTTGGAGCGAGCTCGCACAAAATGGCAGCGAGAATACGACTACAAAGTGAATTCCATTTTTACTACGAAAAGTCGTTCTAAAACCTACGTGTTCATTCTAAATATTGCGAAACTTCGAATTATTACTCGAAGTTTTATTTTCAATCGTGTTTTAATTGGATTTTCGTCTAGTAGTGACGTGATAGAGGCAATACCGCTGACCTTCCAAAATGCACCAGGTACAGACAAAGTTTTATTTTGTGGTTTCTGCCCTTAGTTCTTCAAGATATTGTTATATCTTTTTTCCAAGCGTAAACAGTAGCTAATTTGTCTTTATTTCCGATTTTTCTTACAAGGAGCCCTATTTTTTGTGATAGTTATCCCATTGCAAAGATGACATTTTGTAGACATGTGGGGAAATCTTCATGCTTTTCTTCTCAAAATAAGTTCACTTAATTATATTTCGCCGGTTTTCGTTATAACCAAGCTCCCGTGGGTTTACTAGACTAGGGGCCTTCGAAAAAGTTGCCTTCATAGACTCACTTTTCCCTGGGATAACCTAAGACTTTAGGGGCTTGTGCACATGCTTGTTATGTTTACAATCACGAAAGGGGCTGGAAAACTTGATAATAACGAGTGTTCCACACTTCTATTCGTAGATTTGAGTTCTCCAGACAATGGTGCACCTTCTGCCACCAACACGTTACTTTTCTGTCGGGTACCCATTTTTGTAATTTAAGCTCAAAGTTTTGGTGATGCATCGACAGTGTTTGGCTCAGTGAATACGGTTTTGTAATATGCTCTCCCCATGAGGTCTAACAGTGCTTCAGTAATATATCTTACCACTGAGAAGGTGTCCTGGTTCCTGCCTTATGTCAAGAAATGTAATAGGTTATTAGAACTTAAATTTATTTAGTGTCATTGGTGTTATTTGACAGGTCAATGTATTCAAAAATTCATTAGGCTTAGTGGGTAGTCATTTGTTCTGCTGTTGTTCAATGTAGGATGCTCAGTTTATGGAATATATTTTGTATGAAGATAATATTGTCAGTTGATTTAAATGGAGATTGGAATATTTGTGACACTTCAACTAAGCTTGTTGAACAATGCACTTCGATGACAAAGTGTCGCGAGGGGAGCCCACACAGGGTAACATACATCTTTGACTTAAATGCAAGATACTGGAATTATTTTATTAGGTTGATCTGTCACTATGATTAAACAAATAGGTGGTTGTGTTTGATGCAAGTTGTTGCACTTTCAAGTTTATACCTCAAATTTGAATATATTTTAAGCAACAGAACAATAGAATAGGGTTAGGAAGTAATGCAACATTATGTAGGTACACCAAGCGGTTAATTTGATAAGTTGAGAAGAAGTACGTATTTTGGGTTAAAATCTTCACTTGACATCCTGATTCCTTTCTGTCACCCTATTTTAAATACCTAGTATTAGAAATAAATAAATTGAGGGTTGATCATAATGAGAGCCATGAACCAGGGCGACGACGGAAGTGATTCTGCCAGCGATTCTGACAAGAACTCTGGTTCGGACAATGGCTCAAAGAAGAGTAAGAAGAGCTCTAGCAGTGGCTCTTCAAAGTCGGGGTCCGGTTCTGGATCTGGCTCAAGCAGGTACGTGAATATGTTTTGTCTTGCTGAAATAGTTTGCAGTTGCAAAAAACTTCTTGTAGTAACAAGGAAGGGTGCAGTTTGTGTGTAGCAGGGTATGAACCAAAAATTTCGGCTTGTAACTTAAGAGTGATATTTCATGAAATTGGCCATCTATTAATGTATTTCCAACTTTCAAGGCTATAGGATGAGTAGTATTATTTGATGGGTTCTATTTTTATGACTAACCATAAATATTTAGGTAGTATTTATGCAGTTCAATTAATTCAATTTGGAAAGGTCTGTAATTTTCATTTGCTTATTGCGAATGCTCCATAATGGTAGCTAGTAGAGTTTTTGCTGGCTTTTCCCTCCGAGGCGAGTGCCATAGCCAGCTAGTTGATAATAATTTGACTTGATGGTTTGAATTGGGAACATTCCCTCAGATAACTTTATTTATGTAGTGTGTCCTGCTTAAAATTCAAACAGTACTTGTTGCTTTTCTTCCAATGAAATGCTTCAAACTTACTAAATCACTATTACAAATGTTGTTTAATGGGTTGAGTAAGAACGCTTGCTTTCGTTATTACTTAAAAGTAACATCATTTTATTGCTGTTGCCCAGATGTTATATGTCGAGGTTCCTGCCAAAAATTTCGTGCAATAAAAATTATGCATTCGCAAAGCAACTAGGTACGTTTGTAATCCTGGAATAAGTCTTAAACGGTAAATAGTATACAGAATGCAATTCTGATTTGAGTCACCTTGGTGCCCTAATGGACTTACATGTATGCAATTTACATTATTGTTGCATTATTATTTATTTACTACTATGATCTACTTTTCTATGACAATGGAACAGTAGTTAGTTTACTTACACACATTATGGTAGTTAGCAACAATCAATGCAATGGAATCTAAATATTCATCTAGAGTGTTTTCATAAGCATATAACGTTTCACAGTGCTTGAAGTAGCTAGGCATGTTTCTAAATAATTCTATGGTTCAAATTGTTCAACACATGGTAGAGTTTCTAGATAGAATGAGGTAAATACCATCTTGCTATGTGGATGGGAAATAGTCAATAAATTAGCTCTATCCCCCAAAATTCTGAGGAATGTAAAATTAGTTAAATTTTCACGAATTTTTACCAAGTCTGTACAGAGTAATTGACGGCATGCTTGACAATGTGTGGTCAAGGTTGAAAATACCATCCCGTGTCTGTGATGGTAAGTTTGCATCTGGCCGATAAGGATGACAGCGAAAACAATGCTCGACAATGTGCCACTATGATGTGCATTGGCATTGTTGCCTTGGTCAGAGGAATTTGCTGAAACAAACTGATTAAAAACTACGAAAACGCTATGCACTTGGGTGTAACGTCGAATGAGCTCCTAGTGACATTTAGCTTGCGAAATCGTTTGATCCATAGAATTTTCATGCAACCACAGCTGAGCCATCGTGATTTTTTCAAATTTCACAACTATAGAAAAGGCTTTGTTCTTTAGTTGATATGTGAATAATTTCTATTATGAAAACATTCCCATGTTATTCTGATGGGATTTTTGCAATTTTCAATCACTATTAATACTATTAAATTATCAGCTTGATCAGACATTTTATCTGACCTTTGGAGAACCAACAAAAATAAGTGGAATGAAAGGTGTGCTCGCTCGCTCTAACTAAATAAATAAAGTTTAAAGAAAAAACTTGAATTTTTTCTGCTATATTGCTGCAAGTTGTAAAAATAAGCTTGCAGAAAATATATGCCAAATAGGTAGTACTAATTTAAGGGTTTTTGAAAGCTAAAAATACCAGTAATACATGCTATTTCTTCATATCTCTGATAGCCAACTATGCTAGTTCAACACCATTTATTACTGGTTCATTAATCCTGGAGTAATTAAATGTGTATTAATGTAGTTTCCATAGCTTTTGAGCAACTTTATTAGGTAGGTAATCATTACAACAGTGCTCAAGTTGGTAAAGGTGAGGGTATGGTCCTTTTTCAAAAACAGAAGTAGTAGGTTGAGAACATGGTTTCACAGAAACCTGTAAGCGATGGATAGAAGAAAAGCGAAGCAGGGAAAATTGCAACAGATTCGGGATATGAACGTGAAACCTCGCTATTACCAGTCAAATGCTCCACAGCTGAGCTAACGGTACACATTCTCCTTAACTTGCTCTTGCACAAGATGTGTTGAGATGTACTCGTTCGTTGCACAAGTGGCTCGGCCACTTCTTTGCCCTACCCCCCTTTACCCTACCCGTAGACGAGGAGAAGGAGAACGTGTTCCCGGTTAGCGTAGAGGTAGTGCACTCGATTGGTATTCGATAGGTCCCAAGTCTGTATCCTGGATTAGTTGCACATTTTTATTGCTTTGCTTTCCTTGTAAGTTGTAGATTGTACTAAGAAAATGTTAGAATAAAAAAGTGGATTTGTTATTGTTTTATGTCACGTTGAAACCTCGTTTGGAATGTTTATCTGCCATTGCTTGTGATAAAGATTTGTGCAGTGCAGTGCCGCCTTGTGCGGCCCAGCTGAAAACCAAGCAATAGATGTCGCATTGACCCAGCTTAAAATTCAGATATAGTCTTCACATTGACAGCTCTAACCCCAGCAATAGTCAATGCATTGACATAGCTCTAACCCCAGCATAAGTATTTGCGTAGATCCAGCTAAAAACTTAATGGTCTTTATCTTGACTAAGCTCCAACCCCAGCAATATAGGAATGGGAATGGGATAACCAACAATAATGTAGGATTGCAACAATGCTCAAACTTCTTCCAAACTATTGTATCCTCAGAACAACCCAGTAGTCACCTTATTGACAACCAGCCAGCTTCTTTTGTTTCTTAATTTTTCAGAGTAAAAATAGTCCAGAAGAAGTTTTCTATTATATATATATATATAAGCCTATTTATAAGCCTAAATTACTCTA
>QKMV01001277.1:0-16745 GCA_003287335.1 Lednia tumana
AAATCCAAATTTGTATTAAAAGCCAGATTAAGAAATATGCAACCTTATGTGGTCCCACCTCACGTCAATAAACATGGGAAAAGGCTGTTGAACTATACTATCCCACTTTTGTTTAATAAATTACCCCCCCCACATTCGGGAACTACAAACTTTCAATCATCTTAAATCTCATATAAAAAATTGGCTCTTGATTAATTTGGACTTATGATTATTATTATTATTATTATGCCAACGTGCGGGAGGAGACAAAGAATTGCAGAATAAATTGAAATTTACAATACCCACAGATGAGCCGGCAGGCTTTGTGGGGCGATTCATGTATGTGCTTATGTACAATGTAATTATGTCTTCAATTAATTTTAAAAAAAAAATTATTAGTTGCGTTTTTTTAAATATATGGAACCCTGCAACTCTGTGTGGCAAGAAACAATCACTGGATCGTCTAGATGCATGAAAACTGTCATTTATCTGTACACTGAACATATTGCTTAGATAAATTAGGTAGAGTATTAGCACCAATATGGAGTCTTGTGGCACACCTAACGTCATATATTTTACATGGCTGACAGTAGTAGAGATTGAAACTTAGATTTGGCCAGAATCTACGTAATTACCAAACCATTGGCCCTCTACTCCAATTTTATACAAAGCTTTTATTGGTTTGCTGTGTTTTAATGTGTCGAATGCTTTAGAAAAATAATTGAACACGGCAAGCGAATGATTTTTTTTTTAAGGTTACTGTTTAACAGGTTTATTTCCTCAGCTATCGATCCAATAGTGTAAAAAGGGAATTCTAAAATTGAAAGTCAACGGAAGAGTTGACTTGAGTTACTGTCGGCAGTCAACAAAACTGCTGTCACTAGAAGACAAATCAGATGGGAAAGCTTTTCGTACAGCGCACTGTGGTAAAAAGAATTGGGTAAACTGCATTTTAAACTCTCCGCGAGTTTAAAACTGGCTGCGAGTTCGATCTTCCAATTAGATGTTCAGCATTCATTCGCGAATGCTTCTCGTGACATTCGACATAGCCATGACCAGCCATTGTTTCACGTGCTATCGATCGTCTTCCTCATTGCAGCGCACCGCTTTTACCCCGTATATAACAAGCATGCAGCACGCGGTCCTCAGCTCGTATACGTCGAAACGAATTCCCCCGATCGTGTCACTTAATGACAACGACTCTTTACTCATTCTCCGCGTTTCTTTCTTTCGTTCTTTCTTTCTTTCGTTGCGATCACGGGAAAAGTAAAACAGGAAACAGATTTTTGGTAGGTCAAAGTCTGATAAGTCAAACGGCTCTGCTCAAGGATTCGACAGCAATCTATTTCACACAACATTGCTGGAAAAGGCGCCAAGCTCGATGTTACACATTGACCTGTAGTCCCTTGTGTGTTGGAGTGGTCTGTTGAAAGGATATAAAAAATTAGAAATTAAATCAAGTCGTAAATGTTTTGATTAATTACTTCGCGAGTCGTCGTCAAATATCTTTTATGTTTGTCTCGTGTAGACATTGTCATGGAAATGTTCGTGAAATTTTTAAGGTGTTACCCTGACGCAAACTAATGACGGAAATTAATAAAGAAAACATGCTAATATCTCGTTGCATGCCGCGTACAATTAAGTTCAGGCGTTTAGACGACTGTGACTACGACAGTGATCGGAGGAAACCGCAGCACGAGATTTCCTCGGTTCCGTTATCAGTGCGTGTTTCGACAGTTTCACACGTTCCATTTCCTATTTTCTTCATTGTTATCTGGCGCGATGTTCATTTCAGCCGCTGACTCTTGACCATTGACAGTACTGTGTCGTGCAGACGAGAAGTCAATATTATTAAATCTGATAGACACCAATTTGTTTAACTTCAAAATTGTAATGCGTGTCATTGTCATGTATTGCCTGGTTCAATTACGTATATGGACACTTTCGTGAGCATATAAAAGTCCTCCATATCTTCGGATAAAACATGCTTGAACTCTTAGCACTGCATTTTATTATAGCTGGGAACAATTTCCTGTCATTATTAGTTCAATGTGTATGCTCTGCAAGTAATAAGTAGGTGGGCGTTTTCCTTAAACACAGTAATTGTACGTCGGGTCACAGACGCAATTACCTTACACAAGCTCTACGCGTGTACAAAGTCCCGCCGAAAATCTTATGCCACGACTCGCACGTCAAGTAAAATAATGAATACAGACGAGACTGATGAATGAACAGTTTCACACGGTTCTCTCGTTCATTTCTGTGGGTGGTGTGTGTGTTTTACATTTACGGTTCGCCCAGCGTTGCAACGAAATATAATTCGCTGTCACTCACCAGAAATCGTATAAAGAGTTATGCAATAGACAACTCGTACTACTACCTAGTAATATGAGTACGGCACCTGTTCTGTCGACGCCGGTGCCGGTGTCGCGCAAATCCACCTGCGTCGGTCCAACTGCGTCCTGTAATTGTTGCAACCCTTCGTGACCATTCGGCATCAGTCGCCGCAAGGGTCAAGGGGTCACCGTCAGCTGTCTCAACAATCAACATCCGCAACTCACAACAAATCCCATGACTAGCGCTCGGTCGTGATCTGAGATGGATTTGTTGTAATCCTCAACTAGGTCGCTAACCCCGCTCGTCCGTTTAGGTTACAAGCCAGCAATCTGAGTGATGTACCATTGTAACCACCACGCCGTTTCTATGGGCTATTAAAGAGAGATTATTTTATTATGTGGGTGCGAATACCTTTAGTTGTATCTCAATAATTAATCACGTGTACGTTATGTGCGGCATGTCTGAATTTCGTGTGGTATTGGTGTGCTATTGGCCCATGACTTCTCGTTCTGAACGCCGCTCGCCGAGAGTTCGACGCTGGATAAGGACAACCCTAGGAAAGTGCATTGACAAGATTGCTGTAATTTGACTAGGCAGAAGCAAGCACGTATTTGGTCACCTCCTTGTAGCCAAACTCATTAAGGCTAGACCTTGGTCGTCAAAAAGTATACTTAATTGTGATACTTGTCGTGGCTATGAATTAAGTGAAATAAATTCACTAATGATCGATACGGGTTGAGGTGCACTCGAGCTTGGGTATTTTTTATTTATTTCGGTGACATGGCGTTGCTATCATGTTCGAGACCTATGCACTGTGCAATATACAACCCGACGCAGATAATAATATCATGATTAATGCAAAATACAAGGGAGTTCACCACGGCCAAAAAGAGAGTCCAACGACAAGCAAAATTATAATTGCGATATATTTCGAGAAAGTGGCCAATAATCAATTTGCTTGTAACGATTCGAAGGGCTCTGAAAGAGAATTAACGTAGAGCGAGGGTGGGGGTTGTAAAAAGTGAAACAAATCGATATCTAATTATGCACCTTCTCGAGCTACACGAATGAACATACATGAAGTCATGATGAGGCAGGTGTTTTTGTTGTGGGAAAACTGATCATTGATGACGTGTAGTTTGATTGCAGTACACCTTTAATGGCAGTTGGTTTTGTTTGTTACTTCGTATGTACCGGACGCACACACCGCCGGAATAATTGCGGCAATTACGTTGCGTCGCTGGATCGATAGATGCATGGACCGAACTGGTTTCACGCTATTATCTATGAATTTTAATTCACGGGGGTGCAAGAAACTTGCGTTTCCTTTTGCCATACAAATCGGCGTTCATAAACAACACTTATATATCCACTTTATGAAAAGCATTATTTATTTCATGCACTTTGGTAATGTGGAACGGATACATATTATGCTAAATTGGATAATTGCGGACATCAAAGATGAAAAAGGTATTGGTCGCAGTTAAATCAATTCTTAAGCATCAGTTTGATCGCTTCGTCATTTATCAAAGAGAAGAGAACTTCAGGATACAAGCGAGAAAATTCGCCCGGTGCAATGTCTGTTTTGATGCAAGGGCGTGTGTGAGAGTGAGAATAGCATGTCGGATGGCTATATATCCAGCCATTTTCAGCCTTCTTATGACGGTGTGCCGATGCCAAGAAATAGGCCCTCTGGAGATTGCGTGTTGCCACGATGCTCTTGATAAATAGACAACATCTCAAAAACAGAGATACACAAATTGCTCACTTGTTGTTTACGTCTCTAAGATTACAATTGTCATGAGAAAGATGCACGCAATATAAGCTGAACAGATTGAACTTATTTCTTCAGGGCTATGCACAAGCTACCGATTAGATTTAGACTGGAATGTCAATCTTTGGTCGTGAAGTCTGGACTATTTTTAAGTGTAGATGAAGGGCACAAGGGCTGGAAAGATTTGTTCCACCCTCGCAGCTTGCTTCAGCACCAGCATCTTTGGGTACACTTTACGCTGAGCTCGGTTCTTAGAGAGGATAGGGAGACAAACGAAGCAAACAGTCAGTTTATAGGCGTTCTCGTTCAGCTCTCGGTACGCTTACTCGTGAAGTAGATTAACTCACGACATAAAGCATGGACTTAACCCACTTGCTTGAAAATGAAATGCTATATACCTCGTATAGTACACATTTAAGAAAAGGTAATTATGGTGATTTACTTACAATAAACAAATTTAGGTCAACACCTTCGAAATGCTTTGTTAAAAGGGCTTAGTGTATTTAAACAGCCATGATTTCCCTTTCCACTATCATTTATTATTAATAATAACAATAAGTTCTAGACGCGTATGTATATTTAAAAGATGAATTATATTCATATTTTTATGACACTAGACATATAATTTACAGCATCGCATATGTAACTCTTCAAAAAAGCAGTTTGTTTTAAACGTTCATGTATTATGATTTGACCCGTGTTTTTTGACTTGACCTTCTTCTGCGGTCCATCAAGATGCATCTTTGAGCCAGACGCAAGCAATAAAAACAACGCAAACCGCACCGAAAAAGCATCCGGAATAATAACTCTGTGCACCTAGATTTGTTGGTCGTTAAATAAAATTCGCTCGCGCTGCACAAGAAATTACATTTCAATTGACGCCGCCTCATATTTTTCTCAGGTCAACTTGTCGCTTGGAGCTTTCTATCCGGGGTGTTTTGGCCTTTTTTTCTGACAGTTCGGATACAAGACTTTATTAACCCGGAAGGAGTTTCTTACTTTGCCAGTTGCACAGATCAATCGAGATGTGGTTCAAAGCAATATCTCGCCAATCTATTAGAGCAATTTAAGAATAAATTCGAAGAACTAAAAATATAATTGATTGTTGAAATGTTCAAGAAAGCCTTTCTTCCGTAGCGCACCAATTCGCACCTTACCCATTTTTACAGAATACGTGATCTTCTTAATCAATCAATACCTTACAATATTATACCTTACTAACTCAATAAATTGCTTATCTGAAGACATGTATTAACTTGATATCATCACAATCTTTGCCAGATAAGCACAAAAAACACGCCTAATAGCATAGTTAATAAGGTATACTTAGCCTTCTTTTCACACCGCGTGGTACCTTTTTGAGACTACACTCCTTACGCTTGTTTCTTGAATGCATGGTTAGTGAAGGGTTATTAGAGACGAGCTGGTGTAATTCACTTTTTACATGTTGCGTATACGTGGCAAAAGCCGTGCAAAAGCCGAAGCGACGTCTTGGTTTGCTGACCATCAAATTAAAATTTCTTATCAGTGTGTATAGATAGCCTACATAGCGATTGTTAAAAACTCAAAATTAATTTCTTTTGAAAATATTGAAAATATCTTCTGAGGATAAATTCAGGTGTGCAATCTGACTTGACCATCCGGTAACACGTATAACGTTCGTGTTTAAATCAGCTAAACTACAATATCTAAAAGCTATTGTTTCCCTGGTGGACACATACTTATTTCTCGACCAGCCTCGGAGGCATTCGCAGATTCTAGCAGATTACTAGATAACAAAAAGCAATAGCTCATTGCACAGACAATGTTCTCTTCTGTGCATTGACAGACGTACACTATTATAAGTTGTCGGTAGTTTATGCATGGGGCATGGCGAATGGCATCCACTGGTTGCACCAGCTAGTATAACGTCGTCGTGAAGTTGAAAATCTAATACAATGAGTAGCAGCAGCGGTGGTTCCCGCTACTAAGTTATTACGCCTATCCTATGGCATAAGGCTGTGCATGATATATATTGTGATTTATGGAACCTAATCACGGTTAAATGAGCACGTTTACTGTAGTAGCCCCGCGCAAACGTAGCAAGGTTAGAAACTTGTACGATCCGTTTTGATTTCTCGCATTGTATATCTTACGACATTTCGCAAAGAATTGTACCCTTCTCTCGCCAAATTGCGATAAAACATTTAGTACGAGAGGAAAAAAGCACTAGCTACACTTAAATAAAATATATTCTGTGACACGATTCAAACACAGTGTATATATAAGACGTGCAGTCAGGTACAAATAATATATCAGAATGTTTTTAAACACTGAGTACGATCGCTCAAATCGTTTCATTACTTTCAAATTTGAAACGACAGGACAAGATCCGATGTTCCGTGAGTGGCTCGGAAGTAAGCCAAGTTTACATTTTCTCACCTTTCTAAATTGATCAGAATACATCGTTAATGCATCAGTGCGTAGTGACATAGATGAAAGATAAACACCTATACCGTCATAAACCAATAAAATTTGAAATCAGGACTGTGGTAGTAAAAATTACCTTCCTAAGAGGATCGCGCGTTAAGCAACGTTAAGATTGCAAGCTGTATAAAGCCACCCGCTCGTGCCACGGGTGTTGTATATATTTACACTTATTAGCAAGAAAGTCATTAAATTATACCTTCCAATTATTATTCTCGCCGACATGTGCACGGTGGTAGCCGAGTGGACATTGCCATAGTCGTCAGGCTCCACGAAACACAAACCGAAAATGAAAATGAACTGAATATTGCGTTGCGATCACTTTGCTTTGTATACGTATTTCATTGAAAAGAGAGTATACAGAAGATACCTAAAATCCCTGTACTTCCCTTCCAAAAGGTTTTATATTTTCCTGCCACGGCTTGTTTTATCCAAGTCTTTCAAATTCTAGTTTAACGCTTCTTTATTCAAAGCACTCTGTATCTCTACGCTCACATTGTTAGTTCGTTCTCTCAGCTGTCATTCAAAAAGCAAGCCATAGCCAATAGGCCAATAGCCAATAGGTTAATGGCATATCTTCTATGCTAACGATATCAGCTGATACTTGATAGGGTTATACCACACTATACGTTCGTGGCAGGTTGATGTATTGGCTCACGACGCATTGCTTTCCGGCCTTGCATGGTCTAAGCAGCAAGCTTTACTTGCTAATGGCCCGTGATTATGCTGAGGAGGAACCAGATACCTATCGATATGATCCATCATAATATAGAAGAGAAATGACAGCACGACTTTTCTAGCGAAAGTGCAATCCCACCATCACTATTGTTTTGCGTTCAGATTTTTTGTGATAGGCGAGATGAAGTCTGATTCTCATTGCATTAGTTATGATGTATATTATGCAATCAGTATTTGAAACTAAGTCATCGGACTTGCATTTTACTGATCGCTTCAGAACTGTTTAATTTCGTTGGTTCTTCTTTCTCTTGCCCTAGTTCCTAATTGAAGCAACTCGACTCGAAATATCTAAAATCGTGGGGGTCAACAGTCTTACGGTCATTAAAAGAAAATGTAATTTTATTTTATATATTTGATATGGTTTGTTATAAATTAATTAATCTTTAAGGTGGTCCACGATAATTCATATCATAAACCAGTGAAGAGCAAATCTAATCTATCACCAAAAGTGGTTACTTTCTGGTATGTCTCCACGGGGCATTTCGTTAACAGTGCAAATGCACCAGCACGGAAAAACACTTTGTAATAATATAATAGAAATTTGTTGGGCAACTATGTGTTATCACATAAACACAAAGTCTCTAAATTAGTATTTGCTGCTAAGGCGAGCTGAGAGAAGGAATTTAGCGTGGCGGTACAAGCGCTTTGAAGATTCCCGATTCATTTGTCTTTACTCTTAATGCAGAACAAAGTTCAACTCGGCTCGGAGAACCAACCGGCGCCAAATTAGCTCAAGCTAAATACCTAACTGGAAATTTCAGTGTTGCTAATTAATTTTAAAATAATACATCTGGTGATTAATTTTAATATGACATACAAAAAATTTCTTAAATGTATTTAGGAAAATAGAAATTGCTTCGAGCTAAAGTAAATTGACCACAGTATAACTCACAGTTGC
Source organism: Lednia tumana (assembly GCA_003287335.1). Lineage (NCBI taxonomy): Eukaryota > Metazoa > Arthropoda > Insecta > Plecoptera > Nemouridae > Lednia > Lednia tumana. Next base: position 8,193 of record QKMV01001277.1, read on the forward strand.
CTCTGAGCAATCCTTCTCTGTTGTCCGGAACAATTCACCATTGATGGCAGCATATTAATAAAATACATTGTAGTTTGTATTAGACAATATAAACATAGCACAATCGACGGAAATAAGGCACCTAACAAGCGTAAATAGAATCCAGCAATTGGGGCACTAATCGCCGAAGGAGGGGATGGAGTGGAGAACTAAGAAGAAAAGGTCGTTTATCGATATGTGTGTACACAAGGACGAAGAAGAAAAATCTGTACAAAATCGCATGTTTATTTGTTTGGGTTGGGTGGTGATGCCTTATACATTATGATAATGCTATGGACAGGTTGCATAGGATACACGTAGTTGGCCAGAAATGACCACACGCGCGCTAGCGGACCACAAGTTATAATCGAACACGATCATAACTACCAGAAGAAATAATCAATTGCATAAATATCAGGCAACTTCCATGTGGGCTTCGCATGGTCGCTCTCGACAGTTGCGACCGTATTACAGGCCTACGGTTCGCGAAAAAGCTTTATTTTTTACGTTACCGTGGGCAGGGGGGGGGGGGGTAATTTCCATACAAGGCAACAACATTTTCACACACCCCGACTGTGTTTTGACTCTTACGGTATACGTTGATAAGAACAAAATATCAAACTAATCTGAAAAGTGGTGTGGAGGCAGTAAAACTGCGTCTCGCCGACGGCCGACTGACCGGTACCAGTAAGTCGGCAGATTGCACTGTGGGCGGGCGCATCGTTCTGTCCCATCAGCATGTCCTAATGCCCCATGTAGCACTTTCCTCGCAGTGACAACTCGCTTGTGGCGCTTGCCCAGTGCTTGACCCTGGCGACCTCCACCTGCTAATAGCTTCACTCGGTCGAGGGTAGGTCCACGGTCCGTCACATTCCGCCATCTTGCACCTTCTTGGTCACCTAGCCGGGCCTAATCTGCATGCCCCAATATGCCGATGTGATGACCTCAAGTCTGGCATTCCTAGACACGCCTATGGATGTGTTAAACCACCTACTAGGATCGACGGTATTGTATTAAATTAGCCTTCTTAACTTTGTCAGACAAAGGCAACTTAACAAGAAGACAATAAATTCGAGGGACACTCTGAATTGTGCGGGTCGTTGTGCCCATATCATGGTGTTTTTTCTTCGTTTTTAGCTGTTTCGAACGACGGTTCACTTGCTGCATAAATGAATACATGAATGGTTATTCCGGCGTATTTTAGACAGTCCAGAATAGTGTCGTCGTGGTGGCAGAAGATTTACTAATCACGGACACGGCCGTTTTCTCTTGTCCAGGCTAAATGCTGCTGGCTGGCTGGACTGTCGAGGGGTCAGTGGTCACGAGCGACTGTCGGGTGGTCCTCGCCACGGCTGGCATTTACGATTGTTTGCAGTCATTCCACGACAACGGCCGAGAGAAATCACTGACAGATAAACAATCTTCTCGAATTGTTGTAGTAATTGCTCGTATAAATTACAAGGAAGTTGGACCTCTATCCACGGAAGCGAATCTTCTTTCTGTTGCTGATGTAGTCGTTGTTGTTGTTATTGTTGTTGTTCTGGGCTTGCTCAATCGAACACGAAAAGATCGAACCAATCTGATCTTGCTTCGAGATAGATTCAATATTTGGCAATGCAATCACGTAGACTTTCTATTTCACACGTTTGCTGGAGCTGGGGGACTTTCGTTTAGCCAAACTAATTAATCGGAACAATTTGCTCATTCCTGAGCTAAAGTCTCCTCCGTTGCCTCAGTTGTTCATCAGGGAAAAGAAAAGCAGCAAAGCACGATCCATCGGTTCAAACTTTGACGCCGAAAGAGCAAGTGAAACACAGCGAAATAAAAACGTAAAAGTCAAACTCACTGAGCCTTTAGAGAAGAAATCAATTAATCAGAATTGGATGTGCCGCAATCGAAACAAAACCAAGCGAACGTCGAAAAAAGATGTTTTCATCCAGTGGTGATCGATAACAAACAATAATAGGCCCAGCGTCTACACGAGCGTAATCAAAGAGCAGACGATTCTGCTTTGAAAACTCGCACGCTGCTGTAATGGTCACTCATCAGCCGCCCACGCATTCGCACAACTGGAAGGTGCACGACGAATGATAAACTGCAATATGGCTCATTACATGCTGAGTGTATCGTAGGACAGAACATACATTGTATGACCTTTGACCAGTTGAAACTGCGATCCCATGGTGAAGGCGTATATCATCAATACCCTCAACTTAAGAATGCAGATAATATGGATATAAATATTCCGCTTGCTGCAATCAAATCGTATAGCTATAGCTCGTAATTTTTACGGAAAATTTTCCTGGAAATGCATCCTTCACTTTAGTGACACCACTATTCGCAACTTGCAATCTAATTTCCGATCGAATCGAACGGAATTTTGGACTCACATATTATGTTAGCGAATTATTGCTTGATTGTAGGCGAAAATAAATTACAGTGCGTTGTTTCATAGCTGTAACGATCGACCGAGAATGATGTATTACATTCGAGACAAGTGAACCCGAATTGGCCGGCCTGACGATCCGCACAAAAACGCGAAAACGACGGGAATAACCACCTGCACCAATTCAGTCTCCACTTCGTAACCTCTACCTGTGAGGTCATGAACCTGTTCGTTCACCGAGAGGCGCCATATGGCGTTCAATCTAGCTCATCGTAGGCCCTACCTGTTGTTCGATATTCCGAGTCCGCCGAACAGGTGTCTAGCACTAGATCTAAGCTCCGAGCACCTCCTGCTCGACTATCGCTCTCTGATTCCTGGTCACGGACCAACCGACACGCTATATCTATGCCTCTAATCTAATTAGAAGTAAGCTTACACATCGAATACTTGGTTAATTGCGCTTTCAATTAGTTACTTGGCTGTAGCTTTAGCAGCTATATCATGCCCTGCGCTCTCAGAGGCGAACGGCGTGAGGTTAACATTGTTTGTTTTCTGCATTAGTAGCTTTATAACTATGGTAAGCTTGATGTTAGATACTACACACATTGTAGTGTTCGCTTCATGATTACATTATTGTATGGAATTGGTGCCGGGTTTAGACACAGCAGCAGCTCGAAACGTGAGCAGGAAAGATTTCTCAAAGTTGCAGGGTGATCAATTAACGTGTTTCAGTTTCACTCTCTCGCTAGTCGCCGGCTGAGTCGCGGGTCTCGCTCGGTGGAGGTGTATTAGCGTCAGAACCGACGATTTATGAGAATAATTTGGAGACAATTAAAAAAAAGAGTCTGGGAGTACCAAGGAACTTTCGAGGACCGTTTTGCAGTGTGCGTGCTTGATAGCTTAAAAATTCAGCTGTAATGGACAAAGTCGGCTGATACCTTTTCAGTTCGCTCCGTCACATAAATATACTGCTAATTCCACAGGTCTGATGGGGATTGGCCTCATCCTCTTGTGCTCAAACGATGAATCTTTTCGTTATCTTCTAGCTCCATCTTGACTTCAGTGATAACTTCCTTGTTGTGAGATAAATACACATTTATATACCCACCCTCATTATTCAATTGCAGAAGCATGCATACGGATACGTATACAGCAGTGTTGATTATATTTATTTACACTCAATAAAAAATGACACCCACATCACCTTATATGGAGAGACAACTAAGTTTAGCCTCGAGTTAGACGCGTTCTCTCGCGTTCTCTCGCTCTTTCTCGCAGATCACAGATCGGTGCTATAGTGTCGATCATACTTAACCTAACGGCTAACCTGATTGCATTACTTCATGCACTATTTAGAAACGGCAGGTTATAGACTAATTTGCATACATAAATAATACGAGCTGGTGTCTGCGAATAGATTTACTGCTTTAAAGTGTTTGGCCCTCGCTGTATTGTTAGATACAAATATAATGTTACACTTCCTTCTTGGAGACGTAGGTATTATTAGCGAAAGCGCCTCAAGCCTGAGAGGAACGCGACGATGGAGGTGCCGGGTTTATAGACGATTTCGTGCACTCGGCACTTGTTTTCAGGAGTAACCTAACAAACCGTGAATTGGCAGCTAATTCTGCTGAAGCAGAACCACACATGTTAAATTTCTCGGAACTCAAAATTCATCCATGCGCCAATTGGGTGTCCTCGTTGATTCCACCAATATGTCTGCAGCGTCAATGCCTCGAATGGCGTCGACGTCGTCGCCCGCGTCGCGCAATGTCTATCAGTTTGTTCTCCACGATTTAAAAGCATAAAATAGCCATCTCCATGTAATTGAGTCTAATTTGCAACCAAACGTTTAGTTGAACCAGACCTCGTAAAACCGGCCCCAGCCCGACGAAGCGCCACTCGAAGGCGTGGATAGGTCACATGCGTGAGATTAACCTGCCAGATCCAAACAAAAGGCCCGAGACTAGAGCTGACCTTGCGGCCGGACCTTCCACCACCCGCACTTGCTCAGTCCACTCGACTCTTGGCGGCGGCGGCGGCGGCGGCGGCGGCAGTGGCGGTGGTGGTAACTGGACTGGCGCTAGCATTGCCCTCGAGACCGGGCAGGCACGGGCACCTGCCCTTGGCGCGACGGCGGTCCGTCTTCGGTACCCGGCTGTCGCGAGTGAAACAGGTGCCGCACGGGTCCATGGCTATGGTCAACGGGAGTTAACTAACTAGAATCACCTCTGGAGCCACCTAAATGGAACTATATCGCAACATCTGTTACGTATACTAAATGCAATCTTTCTTTCAGCCGTGTATGGAGTTGGAAATCGGCCTCCTTTGTTTTTCGACTATTTGGTGTGGCGCGTCTGCCACGATTTCTACGTGAAAAAAAATCAAGCGTGTTGGAAACAAGAGTTTATGCGCTTTTAATATATTTGAGGCGATTTTCAGACATCTGATAGACGAGCGCTGCTTTGCAATGCCTTACAGTGCTGTATGATTGCAGTCACCCTAGTCAAGACACTCGACATGCAATGGCTAACATTCCACTTCTTTGTTAAAGGAACAAAACCAATGAGGGTTCATATGTTATCTATAATGCGGAGAAGAATCGAGCTTCATCTCTCGTAATCGCCACCAATAAATGATAGAGCTGCTCCAGCCTGTAATATATACGTAACTCTGATTGAAAGAGTTTCTTACCTCAAGCCGAGGTCAAACTTGACTATGTACATCACTTGCCGCATGAGTCAGATTGATGGTCAGTCGTGTCATGTTAGAATCCGTAAATAGGCCTTCGTCCACGCCTCGCACTGTCCATTATGCCCTGTCAAAGGAGAGGCGCCTTGTTTGACAGGTGAAAGCAGAGGCGATGTGTGCAAAAAACCAGACTCCTCCGCAATGCATTTCTATTTTGCATTAATAAGCGTATGATGAATTTGCAGATCGTATAGCATTTTAGATGCGGTGAAAGTTCAGATGCAGTTATTCAATGAAGTGCTGTTAAACGCATTAATTTATAACACTTGCGAATCGAGACAATGTTCGGTGACTTGAAACAGCACTTGCTCTTGTACGAAACACGGTTATTTTGCATTGCTCTTGTACGAAACACGGTTATTTTGCAATTTCGCCCGTGCTTTTTCGCCCACGCGTACCGGGTTGCTGTTCAGTGCTCATTTGAAGAGCAGTGCTCATATTTTGTTTCGTCACAGACTAGATTCCGATTGGCAATCACGACTCGACCGGCACCCTGTTGTACCCGTGACGTACCCCCGTGTACCCCCGAGTACCCCTACGCACACAGGCACCTGTGCTGTGGAGCGCATGCATTCGCTGAGGATGATCTGCACCAGATGGGCAGCAGAGGAGGCGAGCGATGCCGCACCTGTTCTGTCGTGAGCTAGTAAGACCATGGCAAGACGAGCAAGATTATGGTATTGGTAGGTAGGTAGGTAGGAAGGTGCTTATTGTTACCATCAAATTACATGCATACCAAATATGGCTCATCGATGCTGGTTCGTGCCGTCCTAAGGGTGTTTTGTCGCACATTTGCGCTGATCTATAGTTTGTACAGACAGGTTCGGACCAATACGAGTTTAGCATGCAGCTCGAGTCGTGATCTAGTTCACACTTCCCGTTTTGCGAATGCTACTATTGACAAGTCATCAGTAGCATATACCTTTAGCCAATCGTCTAATAGGAAAACATGATAGACGCATTTTGAATGAGGATCAATTTTTGGAGTACAGATTGTATGGTAAATTATGAATCTACCCAAGTTTCACTTATTTATTAGAACCATCATTCAAAGCATCATCTTATCTGAAGTTACACCTCTCCAGGAGTGAAAATAGAAATCGAATGATTTGATAGTGATGCCATGCCTGCCTTTTTATCATAATGTCTGTCAAAGACGTCAGCTGCGATCGTTTCTATTTGCTTCTTGTGGTGGGCCAATAAATGATTCCCACACACGTAGATCGCACGGGGCCTGAATTCCAATGTGCCACAAATCAATCAATAGGTACCGATGCTTGAAGCTTGTCCACACGCATGTACTACGTGTTATAGGCAGTTATGGGAAGTCATTGAGTGCAAATGCAACGAATTAATTGCAATTCAATTAATTTTTGGCAGTTGGTAATGTTTTTAATTACTTTTAATTTGAGGTATTCGGGTAAGAAATTAAGTATTTTGTTAGTCAAAATTGAAAATTAAATTGAACTTTATTTGGACTTGTGAGGGCTTAACGAATGTAAAGTTATGTGGTGATGATTGGTTAATATGGTTCTATGCGTTTCTCATCACAACCATACTTTGTTTTATAGGTGCTATAAATGACAAAAACTGTTATCGTACAAACTGGGTTTGAATGCTAATAAACCCACTCAAACTTTCCCGACGTTTCATAAGCTATGCTATTCACTTCTTCAGGGGCAAAAAGCTAATGCTAAAATTAGGAGATTAAGGACATGAGTCTAAATAAATGTATACGTTAAATGCACTTTTTTCTAATTCAGTTTTCTCCCTTACTTATGTCGTTCACTTTCCTCCCCTTCCACCAACGCACCAACATGTAAAACGATTGCGCAAAATTGATTACTGAAGGAAGCAACCGGAAAATGAGTATGAAACGGATTACTTTGAGTCAAAAATCAGCCGACTGCTTATGTATTTACATTATATATTTTTTTATTATTTGGTCTTATTAACAAGAGACGATGTTCGGTTTGTGGTCAGCCCCTTGAACCTCAAAAAAGTCAACCATGGATGCTGAGAATGTTCGAATTTTGTAAAATTTGATTATTTGATCAGAACACCCGTTGGTATTAAAAAGTAAATGTTTTTACTTCAAATAGAAGTTTTGTCATGCATCAGTTTCTTGTTTTATTTCAGTCGACATTTTTAATGTAAAAAAATTCAATATTTTTCTTCTTAAATCAACTTGATTTATGTGATAAGGGCAATGCGTCATCGTAGTTTAATTAAAACTAAAAGGCAATTCGTTACAATAATAAGTAAGATACAAAGCGACTTTATCCGTACCGAAGAAACTCGAGGCACATGCGTATGGCATCAATGGTGTAACAGCATGGTGCTTTGGCTGGCACAAAATACACTCAAGGGTCACACATGTTAGACGACTGGCTATGAAATTGGTTAAAAGGACCCCTGGGTGCTCATAATGTAAGGAGAATCAATACTTGTACATCGCTACAACATCTGAATTAAATCCCCGAGATGTAATTATGGAGGTAAACGAACGTTAGACTTGGATGGATGAGGGAGCATAAAACAACTCATCCGAAATCTAAGCAGTCGTAAGGATTCAATCTCACGTATAGCTCTCAAGAAGCCTCAAAGCGTGTGTGGATTGGAGGCGCTGCATGGACCTACCAGCTTACAAAGAAGAAAATTACAACAATTCTTTATGCAGACCAGAATATACAGAAGGTGCAGAACAGAAGACGTACTAATAATATCACATGCTCATACACTGTGTGTTGTATTTTTAGCAACTTAGTATCTAAAACATTTGCGAGTAAGGACAAAATCAAAATATTTACAAGAGATTTGAGTCCCCAAAAATTGAGTTACTAAACCGATTTACTTTTTATTGGCGCCAAACGATCAGCTCGCATTTCAACGTATTGCATTCTGTTATCAATGCCTACCTGCAATACCATGCACGCTGAGCAGTGAATAGTCGTTCTAGTGGCATTGTATGTAAATACGTGTTTATACCATGACTGCAAATAGAGGTTCATCACATGCTAATAGTCTTCAGATTATACCAGATGAACAGCTATTGAATTCACCTCACAACTGCAATGATAATAATACGATTGAATGGGAAACCGATTGACTCTTTGCATTAGATTTCTGCACAACCTCTTACATAAATCTCGTGGAATACGTATTCCATGATATAATGCTGTCTTTACTTTTTAGTTCTTTTATATTTTATGGTAATAGCAAGCAACAAAAAAAGCCGTTACAGGTATAAAAGTTCTTGTGAATCTTCCCTATTTTCCAATTTACCTCTCCTACGTTAGGAACTTACTTAGGATGGTATAACTTTTTTTTTTTTTTTTTATAGTGGTGTTTAACGACGCACTGTATTGACAACTGGCCCTGTGGCACTGGTCTATTGG